>CAKNYM010020675.1:0-12904 GCA_932195095.1 Andricus curvator | reverse complement strand
TGACCTGGGAACAAACAGCCCGAACAGATGAATCCCACATCAATCGTATGTTTTCATTTACAACAATAGAATCCGTGAAACCTTCAATTATCTGGAATTAGGTCGCAAAGTGTTATAATTGTAAACCTTTGTACACTCGAAATCATGGAAAAAACAACCAAAATGCCACCCCTCAACATAAATGAAGAATGAATGAAGCAAAACATAGGGTTACCAGATGGTCCGAGTGAGAAAAGCGGACACTCCACAATCTCCCCCCCCCCCCCCTATAAAAAATGAAAAGAAGAAAAAAAATTTTTTAACATTCTAAATAATAAAAAAAAAAAAAAAAATTTCGGAAGAGCGTGACTTATTTGGTGATTCTCGAACCATATCATACTCTACCTGGAGTTTGGATGAAATTTAAATCAAAATAAAAAATATATTCGTACATTTTCATTTCATTCATATAGGCCTACATTCATATAATGTATCATCACTTAGTTACTGGTGTATCATATTTGTATGAATTTTCGATTTTTTTCAGCAAATACTGATTTTCTGGGCGCTGTAAATATTTTATGAAATCTCTACATTGGAAGTCTTTGAAATAGACAACAAAATTGGCAATTTTTAAGATTTCACTATACGATGCGCTCATTGAAAATGTGAATAATTTCAACAATTTCAAATGAGCGCGCGGAACCAGACCAATCAAGCTGAGTACATACTGAAAATATGAAAATATGTATAACCTTATAGTTCATCGGTCTGATCGAGAAAAAAGCGAACATTTCACATAAAAAGCGGACAAGCGAACACGGGACAGAAAAAGCGGAAATGTCCGCTGAAAAGCGGACGTCTGGTAACCCTAGCAAAACAAGATTTACTACCCGAAAAATGTAAGGATAAATATGAGCTGGCTTTCGAGAAATTTGATGAATTCAAAAAACAAAACAAAACAGAAGAATGTTCGGACAGTGATCATCATCAATATCAAAAACCATTCACTTCATAGGACGTTCTCGTACCATTTTGGCAGAGGGCTCTCTAACGCTCACTTTGATGGGAGCTCTACAATCTTATTAGATAGTGGTTTCGAATAAAATATCATGCATCACTCGGGTTACACACGTCTTCACGTGGAATTCACTGTTGACAAGGACGACTAGCCATGGTTTTACTACTCGTCCTGCGAACATTGAGCTCGCCGTGTATCTAACCCATTTCAATAACGTATCTAACCTAATTCAAAAGTCTTGAATGGTAATTGTGGTTGTAAATTTCAATGTATTAATCAACATAGTTGTTAACTGTTTGCAGTTTTTTTATCAAATTTTCCTATATAAAAAGCTTAAGGTTCCCAGTAAAAAAAGTTGAATAGATGTAACGCGAAAACGAATTCAGGTTAGGTTTGGTGAATTCGATTTGCTGCCATTATCGAATTAGACATTTATATTCAATTCTGAAATGCATTAGACTCTGTTCGGTCGAGTTTATTTTATGAAATGAAGGGAAATTATAAGTTTTTGAGGTTAGCAATGAGTATAATTATGAAAAATAAAGTTGCCCAAATACATCCGTGCGGTTTGGGCGAGCGATATTAATTATTCAACTGAACGGATTGATATTAACCAACCTTTGACTCCAATTCGGCAATACACGTAATTTGACAGACTCAATTCTGCAAGGTGCAGGACGATGGACGCGGTGGATTACTGGTAACTTCATTGCCGACAGTTAGTGTTGCATTTTTTTTACTATTTAAAAATGTTTAAAAATTTACAAAATAAAGTTGAAAAGTTCCTTTTTCTGTAATTGGCAACAATTGAACAATTTTTACTAAAACTAGAGCAAGAAAGCGCGCGCTACATAGCCTTCCCAAACTTTTCCAGTTCTCTTCTATATATGTCTGTTACTCTTTAATTAAAATAAAATAAGAACTGAATTATTCACAAAATAATTACTCCTGGATTAATGAAATCGCATTACACTTGTTTTAATAATCTTGTTAATTATTATGTCAATCTTATTTTATGTGAAAAAAATGTATTTACCTATAATGATTCAACTTATTTTTATATTTTTCAACTAACAATCGAATACGTTTTTGAGTGTGTTTACAAGTATTGAATTTTGAAATTAGTACTTTTTTATCTTATTTTATTTGTTATTATTTTATTATAATATATGATAATATTATTATATTAAAAGCGAAGAAGGAATACTGACAATAAAAGTAGACAGATTTTTAAATGTGATAACATTCGAACATTTATTATAATAAAATGAGTGCACAAATAGCTTTTTGTTATTACAGTGAATTTTTTATTTTTTTTAATAATTAGTTTTTGATAATATTAGTAACTCCCGAAATAATAAACGTTTTTCGATTTTCTGTTGACCTCATTGTAAATATAATTTTTTATGTAATTCTAATAATTAAAGTAGAATTGAAGTGTACAATTGTAAGTACGTTATGATTATAAAATTATCTACAATTTTCAAAATGATAACTGAAATGTTTTTACCGGTCCGTAATCTGCATAAATATACCTTATGATTATAGACACCTCAATTTTCGGATACGTTTTATTATTCTTATGTCATGTACTCATGCAACTTGCGGTTTCACGTTTCGCTTATTTCAAAAGCATATCAGTCTTAGGTCCATCAAGCTAGCACCTCCACAATCGAAATTCCCAAATTTTTTTGTATCGGAATTTTGGGCTTTTTTGGGCTTTTTTGAGCTTTTTTGGGCTGTATTGCCGATTCTTGGACTCCACTACATAAAAATTTGAAAAAATTAAAAATCAAAGAGGACATAATTGTGGTTTTTTTTTGTGCTCTTGAACGCGCCAACAACCAATTTCCAAAAACTACCCCTACCGAAAATGAAACTACCCCCTATGTAAAGACTCAAACTAGGAAGAAAGAAAGTACAGCACAATTTTGAGCTTATTTTAGGCTCTGGAATGCACGAAAAAAATTCAAAAAACAACCCGCTATGTGCAAAAAAATCACCCTCTTGTCGAAAATAAAATCGGCAAAAAACAAACTGCATCATAATTTTGGGCTTATATTGGGCCCTCGAATGCACAAAAAAAATGGTCAAAAACCACCCCTATGTACAAAAGTAAAAACTGAAACATGGAAAAATAAAAATAAAAAGTATTCCCAGCTAACCTGTTACCATCCTGAAAGGTTCCTGAATGATCACATGTTATCAGAGGAATTGTTACTTGTATCTCAGTCTCCTAGCAGGTAACGGCATAATCGCCGTAGTTTACTAGGGAGGCTTGTTTGCAACCGTTCCCTGTCAGACTAGTAACATGGCGGTAACAGCCGGCAGCGATCTTCATTTATACATATACATTTTGGGTCTAACCTCTATAATGTAATTTCTTTTTCGTAAGGGTTCAGCTGATAAATATCTGTTTTTTTATAAAAGCTTTGTTCACATATTATCTCCCTTTTCTGGAACTTATTTATCGTTTAATTATGTTCCTTTCCAACATTTTTGCAAAAATATTCATAATTATAATTCCGAAACGATGTATATTTTGAGGTTAAGCTGTCATTGCACGTTGCGTTTCCAAACATCACTTTGTTACAAGCATGTGATTACAATGGCGGGATAATGTTACCTGCTTCGCTTGTAATTTGTTACTACTTTGAGTGGGAAATATATTGTCACTGGGTGACCAGCATGGAAGTCACCAGTGACTGGTTTTTTTAATCTTGTTACAATTATGTGACTATTCGGACTAGTAACTGTGTTAGCTGGGTTGTTAGGCTTTTCTTGGGCTCACGCGTGCTTGATTTTTTTTGCAAAAACCACCCCTACACCTAAAAAAACAAATGCCTATCTATGAATTCGAATTTGAATTTTCAAGGAGCCCGAAAATCAGAGTCTCTATTCACCCTGTAAAATTTCGAGTCCCAAACATCAGAAACTCCATTTACAAAGTAAATTTATAAAAAAGATAATTCTTTGACAAAGTCACATCTGCGTGATATCAAGCGGTTGCTTTTTAACGTTGAGAGTAGAAGCCCAAAAATCGGTCTTGGTATTTTTAAAGAGCCCAAAAATCAGAGACTATTTACACAGTAATATTCTATAAAAGATTATATTTTGACAAAGTAATATCTGCGTGGTATCAAGGGGTTGTTTTTTAACGTGAAGGGTTGGAGCCAAAAATTCAGTGTTGGAATTTTTGAGGAGCCCAAAAATCAGAGACTCTATTTACACAGTGAAATTGTAAAAAAAATTATATTTTGGCAAAGTCATATCTGCGTGGTATCAAGGTGGTTGGAGCCCAAAAATCGGTCTTGGTATTTTTGAGGATTTTTATAGTTGCCCAGAACCATATGGACCATCGACCAAAACGACTGACGTTTTCTAACCCCTTCACTGTCTTAGTAATTTACATATCTCAAAGGTGACTCAACAAATTCCTGGCTTTCACATGTTACTAACAATTGGATATTTATCATTTATTTTATTTTCCAGAATCCTAAGGTTCACCTTTCCGCAAGATTTACGTTTTCGATCCCCCTCACTCTCTTAGTAATTTCAACTTTTAAAAGTGAATAAATGAATTCCCGTCTTTAAATTGTTATAAACAATTCAGTGTTTTCAATTTTTTATGGTACCCAGGTTCATTAAAATAGAAACTCCACAATATAATTTCGGCATTCTTCATAGCTCAGAATTTGGAACTTTTTAAGGCGTCTCTTGGACCCCACTTAAAATTTTTGAGCACCTTTACTTTAAAAAAAATCAATTTTCTTGTACAAAATGCTAGCATGCCATAGCCTAGCATCCCCACTGTTTAAAATCACAAAATACTAAAAATTCAATTTCACCACAGGCTTGGCATTTCATCGGCTCTTAAATTCCGAAAAACCGCATTGTCGCAAGTTATTTCTGCGCTACAACCAAAAACACTACAAACCAACCCTTCTGTATACCGTCAGTTCGAATTTACTGAGAGTTAATCTTTCTTAGGATTTTACTGTGTAAATGAGGTCTATGATTTTTGGGGTCCTCAAACAAACCAAGACCGATTTTTGGGCTCCAACCCTTAAAATTAAAAAAACAACGCCTTGATACCTCGCAGATGTGACTTTATCAAAAAATAATATTTTTCTATAATTCGCGAAAAAGTGCCAGTTTTTCCACCTGTTTTTGGTGTAAAAAGTGATCGATTTTTGGTCGATGACGTGGCGCATGCGCAGTGCCGACCTTTCCGGGCAACAGTGACAAAAGTGGACAGATGCAGTGGAAAAAGTAAATGGACAGTGATAAAAGTGAGGCACAGTGACAAAAGTAAATGTTATTTCGGGTGGGTTCGTGCTGCCTCGGGTGTACTCGTGCATCGTGCGCAGCCAACTTCATTCTATTTTCCGACTGTCGTCCCTAACCTAAAATCAATTTCCTGAAAAGTGTCGAGTTGTGTATTTTTTCTGTACTTTTGTCACTTGGCAAAAGCAAAAAAACACCGTCAGTTTCTCCGAAAATACTGAGCTTGGTTTTTTCACGAAAAATCGGAAATTTTGAAGCCCTCAACTTTATGGACCAACTATTCAATTGTGAGAACCAGCTTATTATTACCCTATTGAAAAACCCTGTACGGGATCCCGTGACTGTTCCTGTACATGTTCCTTTGCCAGAACTATGACCAGATCTCGTACAAGAAACGTTACGGGTTCAGCATAAGAAATTGAGACACGAACCTGTACACAAACATGTACAGGAACATGCAGGAAACGAGGGAACCGTTACGGGAACGTGTACACGTCCTAAGTGGCCACGAATGAACATGTAGGGGATCCTGTAAAGAATCTAGCACGGTTTCCTCCGTATCGGCAAAATTTTATTGTCATTATTTTGATGATGTGAAGGAACAAGGATAATTATCTGTAATATCGTGCCTTTTTTATAACCTTGAAGATACAACTCACTAGCGAGAGAGCTAAGCCCTAGAGCACCCTGGCGGATTAGTTTCACTAGGGTTCCTGTACAGGATTCTGTAGAGGATTTCGTGCCGAATCCTGTACAGGAACCATATTTAAACTAATCCACCAGGGTGACCTACGTGTCCTAGCTCTCTCGCTAGTGAGTTGAATCTGCAAGGATATAAAGAGAGGCAATGTATTGAAGATATGTATCTATGTTCCTTCACATCATTAAATTTATTATATTAAAGATTTGCTGATACGGCGGAAACCGTGCTAGATTCTTTACAGGAACCCCTACATGTTCATTCGTCGCCACTTAGGACGTATACACGTTCCCGTAAGGGTTCCCTCGTTTCCTGCATGTTCCTGTACATTTTTGTGTACAGGTTCGTGTCTCAATTTCTTATGCTGACCCTGTAACGTTTCTTGTACTAGATCTGGTCCTAGTTCTAGCAAAGGAACACGGACAGGAACAGTCACGGGATCCCGTACAGGGTTTTCCAATAGGGTACTACCATATTATTGCCATGGTTTTGATAATTGCCATTGTCATTGTTGCGTCAATCGACAAAAAATCGCCTTCTTTTTACACAAAAAACAGGTAAACAAAAACTAGCACTTTTGCACAAATTATAGAAAAAGTATCGTGTCCCACACATTGAAAAAGCGACGATTTAAAACTCGTGTGATAGCCACCCTCGCTCCGCTCGGGTAGCTAACTTCACACTCGTTTTAAATCTCTCGCTTTTTCAACTTGTGGCACAATATACTATTTTTAGAATTTTACAGTGTGAATAGGGTCTCTGGCCTGGGCTCCTGAAAAAAACCAAGACCGATTTTTGGACATCAACCCTTAACGTTAAAAAGGAACCCCTTGATACCACGCAGATATGACTTTCTCAAAAAATAATCTTATTCAGAATTTTATTGTGTAAATAAAGTCTCTGATTTTTGGGGTCCTCAAAAATACCAAGACCGATTTTTGGGCTCCAACCCTTAAAGTTAAAAAAACAACGCCTTGATACCTCGCAGATTATATAATATATATTGCATTAATTATATATTGCAATTCTATAATATATATTGCATTAATTATATATTGAAAATTCTATATTATATATTGCAATTATATAATTGCATTATATAATGCAATTTCATTATTTCAGAAGTAATTATTTTGTGAATAATTTAGTTCTTATTTTATTTTAATCAAAGAGTAACATACATATAGAATAGAACTGGAAAAGTTTGGGAAGGCTATGAAGCGCGCGTTTTCTTGCTCTAGTTTTAGTAAAAACTGTTTAATTGTTGCCAATTACAGGAAAAAAAAACTGTTCAACTTTATTTTGTAAATTTTTAAACATTTTTAAATAGTAACAAAAATTCAACACCAACTGTCGGCAATGAAGTTACCTGTAATCCACCGCGTCCATCGCCCTGCACCTTGCAGAATTGAGTCTGTCAAATCATCTGTATTGCCAAAGATATTTTACCTAGATGCGGCAAGGGTCAGGAGTGGGGACGCCGAAAATATATAGCTAACTATTTTTCGCCTATATCGAGGTGCTGCCCTCTACAACTTTTCATTGTTTCCATAGCAACCGCGTCAAAGCGCGTGAATGAGTCACCGTCAATGATGAGAATGAGTGAGCCCACGAATATCCTTTGCCAGGCAGTACTATGACTTGAATTATGTACTTCGTGAGTGAGCAGAAGATTTAGATGATCAATGGATACAAATAAATGGAATTTTATACTGCAGTAAAATATTAAATTTACGTAGATCATATATAGATTATTTACCAGAAATGTTTAATTTAATATAATTTTAATTAAAATTGAAGCGTAATTTTTGCAATTGAAGGGTGTCGCGACAAAAGCATGAAGATCCATTGAGATAAATTTTTCAGGAGAGAGAAAAAACCTTCTCAAAAATTGAATTCTTAAAAAAAAAGTGAGGAAGTACATTCGAGATTTGATCGAGCTCTACAGATCTCAATAAACAAAATTGGTAAAAAGTTAATACTTTTCGAGATACATAGCGTCAAAAGTCGACTGCGGTCAAAACCGTGTAAGTTCATCGGAGTTTGAATTTTTTTATTGTTTTTTTCAGGCTGAATTTCTAATAGCATGAAAACTAACAGAAGACTTTTAATGAAAAAATTTATTTTTAAATTGTTTAAGCAATTTTTGTTTAAACAAATTGTTTAACAAGCGAAATTCGGAAAAAATAATAGTGCCATTCGATTCTACGGAAGAAATTACATCAATTATATATGCATTTCGCAATTTTTTATGCAGATTGGTGACGGAGTATAAATAAACAATTAAATGTTATAGAATTTGTATTTATACTGCATAACAAGTTGGGTGGAAAAAAAATTGTCCAATGCATGGACTTTATATAATTTTTTCCGAAGAATCGAATGGCGCTATTAGTTTTTCCGTATCTCGCATTTTTAAACAATTTGTTTAAACAATTTCAAAGTTTAAATTTTTTATCAAAATGTGCGGTGGAATTTTAGAGAATTTTTAAGCCAATAAAACGTGTTTTGAAAAAAGTGGCACTTACACGGTTATGTCGTGACACCCTTCAATAGTGCATAATTGGAAGTCTTGTAATTTAAATTTAAAAAAACTACTTCCGAATTGAAACCTTTTTAAATTTGACTTTTTTATTTGGAACTGTTTCACATTAAGGGAATAACCGAAAATACCGAATAGATAAATTGACGAAGAATATAAATATCGAATTATAAATTCTTAAATTTTAAAATTTCCAGAATCCAAAATTGAATTATATAATTTTCAATTTATATAATAAACGAATTATAAAAGTAACAAATTATTAAATTTCCTAAATAATTAAGATTCAGAAATCAAAATCTTTGAAGTATCTAGCACATCGGGATTGATAAAATAATTTATAATTATTTTAAATATTTAATCATTAATTTACTAATTATTGAAATTTAAATTTCGCAAATTAAAAAATGTAAGTTAGTTTAATAATTCGTTAATTGAATAATTTTGACATTATAGAATTCGATAAATTTGGATTTCTGAAATATTAAAATTCGGGCATTTATTATTTGGTACTTTTATTTTTCATCAATTTTTCTATTTAAAATTTATTTTTTCTTATATTTTTTACGTGCTTCAATATTTTACTGCAAATTAAAATTTTATTTCTTTGGATTAACTTTAAATAAAAATCATAAAAATCGTGGAAAATTGTTTTAAATATTTTCAGAGTGCTTGCTGAAATCTAAGAGTTTCTTTTCACAGAGCAAAGTTCAAAATTCAAAAAATTATTTCTAAAAAATTATAACTCCTACCGACTGCATTTTTTGCAACGTTTTTTTTTTTATTTTCAAATTAATTTTCCAACCAAAAAAAGATTGAAAAGAGTATTTCATAATTATTCTTCTCCAAATGTATGTAATGTAATGTAAATTTATTAATTTTTTTTTTGATTTTGTAATTTTTCTTCGTAAAAAGTCACCCTAAGAAAAAAATTCCCGGCTGTTCAACTTTTCAATGTTCAAAACTTTTAATTTTAAGTATTTTCTAACCAAACTGAAATTCTTCAATATAGAATTACAAATAGACGTGTCTATTTGTACAATTTTAAATAGAATATTGAAGGAAACATCATAAGTAAAAATGGAATTAAAGTGAAGGGAATCAAATGTCAAAATTAAATTTTTACTAATGCAACATTTTAGTTTTGAATACAAAACTTTATTATGAAATCGCTGAATAGTTTAATTACAATTGTAATAACAAATTATAGAATTTATTGTAAATAATTATGTAAGTAAATTCGCGCAAGAAAAATCGATTACCAGAAAAAAAGAAGAAAGTATAGAAATTAAAAATAAAATTTCAATACGTACCTGCTTCAAAAAATACTTTTTTCTTAAACATCTCCACTGACGTTATAATTTTTTCTTCCCAATAATCTTTGAAAACCTTTATAAGGATTTGTGCGAAAACTAACGATAAATCCTAATTTATTAAATTAATTATTTATGTAGGGACTGATAAAAAGTGAAGAGATAATAAATACACAAATTAACGGGTTCCGAAATATATAATTTCATGAATTATGAAATCTCTGAATTTTAAAATGACAGGTTTTTAAATTTACCGCAAAACTAAAAATCTCAATAATATCCAAAATTAAAATTTACGGAACTATATAATTGTCGAATTATTAAATTCTGCACATTTTTTAATTCCCGAAATTTAATATTGACAAAAATAAATAATAATTATTTAATATATCTTTAATAACTAATTGTTTATTTTCGTCAAATCTTAAATTTCGAAAATTTGCCAATTGTATGGGAATTTAATATTTCGTTAATTGCATAATTAAAAATGGTATAATTCAAAAATTATATAATTCGTTAAATTATAATTTCGGATATTTTTAAATTGGGGATTTTCATTTTTCGACAATTAAAAATCTTGCATCGTTATATTAAAGCCCTAAAATTTCATTATTCGTCACTTTGTATTTTCGAAATTTTTTTACGTTCATTTGTGTACTCGGCATCTAATTTTGAATTATTTTTTATTATTCATCATACTTTATATACTAATTATAATTCTAATATTTAATGAGGAAAATGAAAAGATGTGCAAGTTATTGTCCAATGGTAAAATTGTCCTATCATTTATAGGTTTGTAATTACTAAAATGCTGAATTCATTATCATATTCAATGACTTCTTAATTTTTTATTACGTCCTATATTATAGGATATTTTTTTCTTTTTCAGTCATAAGAGTAAATTATCTGTACTAAAAATATTTCAAAATAGGAAAAAGTCCGTTTCCGTCCTTTAATATACATAAATAATTCATAATAATGCAAAAATTTTAAATTCCCGCTCGACGTTTATTGCGCCGCCTTGCGGTATGTGGTCGAAACAATCCCTTTAAACGAAGCGGCAATGCCGAATTTAGCCGAAAAGTACCGAATAAAGCCGAAGCCACAAAAGTGACGGTAGCGCCGCCCTCGTGACATGTGGCCTAACTAGACCCTTGCCGCATCTAGGTAAAATATCTTTGGTATTGCCTAATTGGAGTCAAAGTTTGGTTAATATGACTCCGTTCAGTTGAATAATTAATATCGCTCGCCGAAACCGCACGAATGTATTTGGGCAGCTCTATTTATCATAATTATACTCATTGCTACCCTCCAAAACTTATAATTCCCTTCATTTCATAAAATAAACTCGGCCGAATAGAGCCTAATGCATTGCAGAATTGAATTTAAAGGTCCAATTCGATAATGGCAGCCAATAGAATTCACCAAACCTAACCTGAATTCGTTTTCGCGTTATATCCATTCAACTGTTTTAACTGTGTTTTTATGTGGCTTAGTTCAAAATTACAGGGTTTAATCTTAAAGCATGAAAAGTTTAACAATATTTTTTTTATTCTCGTTATTATGCAATAATGAGAATTTGTATACCTGGACACTTTAGGAATGAACAGTTTAAACTGAAAGCTTTCGAAAAAGATAACATGTTTAACAACATGTATGAAATATTTATTACGAATATCTTAATTATAATATTATATTATACTCACGTGCAGAATGAAGAAAACCCACGAGTGTAGAAAATATAATGCTAGTAATAATCATTTCTTTGAATAGACACAATCATTGAGAACTGAACTTTAATGATCCAAGAATATTATTGGACCAGTTACTCGGCATCTTATTGCTTTATATGCAATATTCATATATACTAACTTTACTATTTTGAAATGTTTCTAATGCTTCTAATGCTCTAATCTAATGTTCTAATGAGAACGCTTTATTTATTCTTCACTATAAATAGATTGAAGGTAAGCAGATTGTTGACATCAGATCTCCAAATTTTCCATATTTACTATACGTATTACCCGAAAAACCTTCAAAATTATTCAAAGTTACAATGTGCATTATATGTGATTGGAACCGAACTGTAAAGCGGGGCCCTGCCTTAGCAAGGCTTTTTCTATAGTAAGTTTAAAAGTCATACTTCGCCAAGTATCCACACGATTTTCAATATTTTAATTACTTGTGATACAGGTTTTGCTCATGTCAAACTTATGAATTTAAAAAATGAAGATAAGTACGAATATTAGAAAATTTAAAAATAAAAGTATATTTTAATAAAAGGGATATGCTCAGAAGTACCTAATAAATCATGGCAGTAATTATTAATTCAGTTTTAAAAATAGTAGTTTTTTTTTAATAGAAAAAACTGAAATTGATATTTTATTATATTGATATGATATTAATATCATTCTTATAAACGCTGTATTTTTCACAACTCTGCTAAAAGTTCGATATTGTTTTTCAAGAGTTTGAGTTTCATTTGTTATTAATGGGTGAAAAATAGAAAAATAAGGAAAATAAGAAAATTTAGTTCTTCAAAATCGCTATGCTGGATAAGCATGTAGATATTTATTAAAAATAAAATTGTATATGTATAGTGGTATTTTTTGTTATAAGAAGTTAAAATGTAATAAAAATTGATATTTTTTTCACCACTATATACTAAAAGCTTTTCTATTAGTTCGATTTTGTTGGGAATGACTGTAATTATAAGTCTTGGCATGTAGATGTGCATCAAAAAATAAAATTTGCTGCGTTGATGTATTTTTTTCTGTTAACAGTTGTTAAAAATACGAAATGGGATTCTTTCTGAGTAGTAGTATAGCTATGACAGTTCTGTGACACTTTGGTCGGTAAAACAGTGACCGGTAATTTACCGACAGGCGCTAATGGTTAGCTTCCGTGCTAAATTACCGACAGTCGTTTCCATATCCATAACCGATAGTGGTGTTCTCTACCATACCGGCAGAGTGAGACACAGGCAATGGAGCCACAGCAGTCGGTAAGACATCGACGCGCAAAGTTTCACTTTACCTACAGTCGTTTCCGAACAGACGGTC
>CAKNYM010020674.1:5983-16446 GCA_932195095.1 Andricus curvator | reverse complement strand
TTTGTAAATTTATTTTCACACGAATAGCCATATCGATTTGATAATTTTTGATAATAAATAAGAAGCATTAAGAAAGGTTGTTCTGGTCCTAAATTTCTATAATTATTAAAAAATCTTATTTTGTAAATATTTTTTTTTACTGATTATTCAAATTTATGACCAGGCACACCTTTCTTAGTGCTTCTTATCTATCATCCCAAATTTTGAACTTGATGTGGCTATTCGTGTGAAAATAAGTTAACAAATAAAAAAGTTTCTGTAATGTAGGAATTCTGTCACGTGACCCACTCGCCACATAGTCTTAATTTAAATGTATTTGACCGTATTTTTTATGCTTTTATTTTATTACATTTTTGTCTTAATTGTATCATCTTATCCTATTATTATTTTTTTTAATCAGGGGCAATACTTTTCAATTTTTTTTGAAAGTATTGTACTTTTTCATCTCTTGAATTAAATTAATCTTTTTAATTCGCAAAATCCTTGCAGAAGTCTCCTCGTTTCCATCGGAGGTTCTTCAACAATTTGAATGTCGGTTTCCCTCTCTGCTTGAATTATGAATCTTGATCTTGAACCTGTAATTTCATAATATTATTAATATAATAATATAATTTATAATCTTAATATGTTTATTATTCTAATAAATGATTATATTATTATTTCAATATATTATTATTTCTATATATTATCTCATTCTCTAACTTCAAAATGTTTTAATGTCATGAAATAAAAATGTTTTCCTTTTTCACTAACACAATTTTTTTGTAATGAATGTTTTACCTTCAAATAAGAATGTCAATGATAAATATTCACTTTTTTATCATTTCTAACATTTTCTTATTAAAAAAATTTCATATTAGAAAAATGGTAAATGCATAATTGTGTTGACAATATTATGTTTATTGAAATAAGCATACATTATTTTGTCTCGCCCTATGACGTTGACACTCTTACATCACTTGACTTAATGGTTATTTTCATAATGAAATAATCTTCATTTCAATTTTGTATGCAGAGGTATATTTAATTTTAAAAAATCTCCTATTTATTTTGAGGCTAAAATTTAAAAAAAAAATTGTAAGTCTAAAAGTAATTTTAATTGATTTTTGAGCTAAATTTTAAATGTTTAAATATTTATTTTAAAAAATGTTCGTATTCAGTGAATATATTGATAAAAATTTTATTGTTATTATAAGAGATTAAATTTTTTTTATTTATATGGCCAACGGCCATACCACGCTGAAAAACCCAGTTCTCGTCAGATCACTGAAGTTAAGCAGCGTTGGACGCGGTTAGTACTTGGATGGGTGACCATTCAAGAATACTGACATGAGTGCTGTTGGCACATCGTGGGTGTGGTGAGCCCACACTTGTAGTTATTTATAACTACAAGAAAAACCTAGAAACACTACCCGAATCGGGTAGTGTCACGCCTACCCTGAAAGGGAAATGGTTTAATGGTATATATATATGATAATATTTTTATATTATTGAAATATATTATATCCTCAATGTGATGACTTAACGCTTATTTTAATGATTAAACAAAAGTTGGTCAACTTTGTAATCCTACAGTAATCTTTATTCTTAAATTAAAAGAAATTCTATTCCTTTCAAAGTTAATAAAAAATAAGAAATATTATAAATTCTGAAGATAACATTTAAAAAAAAATATTAAATCTAAAATTTGTTAATGAATTAAAAAATGTATTTTAATAATTAATTATTTTTTAACATACCCTGCTTTTCAATGTGTCCTGTCACATTAACTTTTTGTCCTTTCTCATATTTGATTGTTCCAACGAAAGAATTTATCTGTACTTCTATTTTGAAGAAACCATCAGTAATTGATCCACAGCCGTATGATCCTCGGTTTCCTCCGTTAGCATTTGTGATGTTTCTTGTGGAGAATTTTGTTTTAACATAACCTTGTACACCTAAAAAAAATGTTAACAATTAATTTTTTCATAATTTTCATATTATATTTTTATTATTGTTTATATTCTAAAACAACTTACGTAGGGTTTTGTTTCTTTCATATTGTGGTATGTTTTGTATTTCCATTTCCAACACATCTTCGTTAGTCTTGTGATTGAGATGTTGTCCTAGTTGTGTTACCTCCGTGTTTGCAAATAATTGGAGTTCAAATTTTTCTGTTCCTCGGTTATATTCGGATTTTGTAGGTACTCTTGCACATGCGCCATCTATGTGCAATATCTGAAAGATTAAAATCAAATTGAAAAATTTTCCCTTTTATACAATTGCAATAATCATAATAACTGAATGATTATTTAAAAAATTATTATAATATAAATTAATTACCTCATTTAGTTTTACATTTTCGATTATTGCATCGATGTTTTCCGAACCCCAAATAACGCACTGAATCCGTCTGCCTTCATCATTATTAATGTAAAATTTCAATACTTCTGAAGTCCCTGCTTGTCTTCTAGTTTGTACTGTGTCTACAAATCCAATAATTTCTCTAAAAAAGAAATTATTTTAATTTAATTTTCATTTCTTTAAATTTAATATCTTTATTCAATATTGTTTTACATATATTAAATTATTCTGCGAATATTACTGTTATTTAAAAACATATTTTTTTTATCGAATAAATATTAATTTAATTTTGATAAATACATGAAAATGTTATTAATATTTATATATTATTATTTACTTTATATATGATCATTTTTATGTAATATTATTACTTTTTTACTGTTCCTGTATAACCGGTGTTTAACATTTTTTTCTTCAGTTTTGTTTGAAATGTTTGCTCTCGTTATTAATGTGAATAATTTTTAAAAATTCAAGAATTAATTCATATTTGTTTTGAAAATATAAAAAATATAAATTAAAGATAAGCTACACAAATGTTTATTATTAATTTATATTTAAATGTTTATTTTTGTAAAAATTAAATCATGTCAAATAAATTATAAGTAAATTATTATTTTTCATTCTTTTTAGACTTTTCATGATATGGAAATTTTTTTATATTTTCAAATGCAAGAAAATGTAATATAAAAAAAATATAAACATCTTACATTTTTTTTAACATATAAATGATTTCATATTGATTATATGTAATTACAAAATGTATAATACTTTAATCGAATGCAATATTTTTACCATATTTTAATTACTAAATTTTAATGTAATTAAATTTTTTCTTACAATTAATATATGAATTTCTGTGAGATTAATGATGATGAAATTTATTTTTATTTTAAAAAATTTCAATATAAAAAAATTGATATGAAAATATTTTATGATACTTAATAATTACATTTTATTTATAAGAAAATTTTATATATTAAATATTTTATAGAAGCGTTGTATCGTTTTTATTAATTTTTTTTTGAGGGTGTGGGTGGGGTACATGCATAAATTTATAATAATTTGTTTCAGAATTTGTACATAGTGTTGTCGTTTTTTTTTATTTGGGAATTTGCCTATACAAAAATCTATAAATGTGTATAATATAAATTTTAGAACATACAGTTTGTAAACTAATTTCTTTTTAATTCATTCTTTATAATTCTTAAAATAAAATATTAGAATTAAATAGTTGTATATTTAATCTCTCCCTTTTACGGGTTTGAGGGCCTCCGCTCCCTGTACATATATTTACATTCCATCCTTAATCTAACTTAACCGCTGCTTATATTCTAATGCTTCGCTTTGCTTAAAACAACAGTACTCTTACTACTAATAATTCTTAAACTTTAAAATGAGCGATATTCCAGGGCTTCCGTTTCCTCTTACCATAAAATACATTTTCAACGATTTCAAAGGTTTACTTTTTGCTATTTCATTTCCTTTAATAGGATTACCCGTTTGGCTCTATCCTGTTCTCTTGCTTTCTCTTATTTCTTCCAATTTCTTCATCCACGTCACTCCCTGTCCATTACCATCCAAAATCCATCTCACACACTCATCCACACTCAACTGTCCATCTTCCTCTCCTGTATACCTCTCTAACACATGTGCCCATGACTCCATTTCGTATCCACATACTCTGCACAGATTGTCCTCTTCAGCCATCCAATATCTACAAGCTCTCACTCCTTCTCCCATTCTAAACCATACCACCCTATTCCATTTGTCTTCCTTTTTTATTTTTTGCAGATATTCTGGTTCCGTTAACCCTTTGACCATCATATACCATCTATTGTACCTCGAGTCCATAATCTTTCTCCATCTCTCTTCTCCTTGTCTTACTAATAACTCTAATTCTATGCTCTGCCAATCCTGAACCCCTTCTTGTATATCACAAACCCTCCTCATTTTTTTCCTTTCTTCCTCCCATTTCGAATTTCCCAAATTGCCTCTCGTCTCCTTGTTCCGAACTTCGCCCAAGCATACTTGTGCTATTCTGCTCCCCTCTCCCCTTTTCAACTTCTCTTCAAACCTCCAGGCTCTCTTAATTTGTCTAGTTACCATTTTTTCCCTTCCTAATTCTTCCCTTAACATGTAACCTGGGCAACTCCAACTAACCCCCATCACTCATCTCAGAAATCTCTCATGCATGCTTTCCACTTTCCTATGTTCCTTCAATCCCCAGACCTCCACTCCATAACACATCACCGCCCAAACCAACGCATCAAACAACCAAACCCTCATTCTCCAATCGTCATTGAACCTTCTCTTTCCTATACCCCATACTTGGCCCATTACTTTACTCGCACACTCGATTCTTTTCCTCACCTGCACCTCGATTCCCCCTCCTGCCTCAAACGAAAAACCTAAATAACAGAATTCCTCCACACTTTCCACTGTTTGTCCGTTCATCTTCCAAACGTAACCTATTTTGGTCTTTCTAGTTCTGAAGCACATCGCCTTGGTCTTCCTTACGTTCACCATCAGTTCTTTTGTTCCCACATAATCTTCGAAAATTCTCATCATTAGGTTCATCCCCTTCTCATCGTCTGCTAACAGCACTACGTCGTCTGCGTATGCTAGAGAGTATAGTTTGCTATTACCCAAAATCGTTCCCCCTTTGCCTTTCTCCTTTAGCTTCTCCTCTAAGTTTGCCAGCAGCATATTAAAGAGTAGCGGACTCAACGGGCACCCTTGCCTTAGACCTCTTCCTGTCCAGAATACCTCCCCTTTTTTCCCCCCTATCTTCACCCTAATCCTGGTTTCAGTAAAAATTTCCTTTATCCTCTCCACTAACCCTTCTTCTATTCCCCTCTCTTTCAATGCCTGCCATAGCACTTTTCTATTCACTGAGTCAAAGGCTGCTTTAAAGTCTACGAACAAGGCGACTAATTTCCCTCTTTTCCTCCCTAAATTTCGGTTAACCAAGTAGTTGAGTATGTAAATGTTATCTATTGTCCCCATCCCTTTCCTAAATCCTGTCTGATTGTGTGGGATACTTTGTTTCTCTTCTATCTGGCTCTATAACCTTTTTCTTAGAATTTCTGCGTATATTTTATAACTTACTGGCATGAGTGTGATCCCTCTGTACTAATTTTTCTTTTACTCATACAATTATTAAATTTTATATAATAATTTATGGTTTTACTGAATCAAAATTTTTATTTTTGAATACATATTATGATGATTAATATAATGTTTCTTATTCATTTATATGATATTGTTAATTATTTTATTTATTATATAAATTTAAATGATTGATAAATGTATGTTTGAATGCATTTTTTCAAAGAATATAATATTAAAAATAATCGCAAACATAAATGGAAAAGTTTGTAGTTTTAAATTTATTCGCATTACTAAATTAATACCTTAAAAATTTTTGTTACAAAATTTGTAAATATTCTGATAAACCTGAATTAAAATGAATTTTAATAATTTCCAATATTATAATAGCTATGAAGTCATTTTATATTTTCATTAAAAAAGGGTTGTGTAATAGAGTAAAATTTTGAAGTTTATTTATAAAATAATGTTTTATACAATTTACAAATATATTATGCACAACAGGATACAAAATCTTTTCTTATTTTATAAATAAAATAAAGCTTCACTATATGAATTTTATGGGCACAATTTTAATGTATTTATTTGAAAATTAGAATATAAATTTTATCATAAATAGTAACAAAATTGTTTTTATAAAATTTATAAAGATTTTGATTAACCATAATGAAAATAAGTATTTTAATAATATGCATCATATTACTTTTTATTTTGAGAACACAATGTAATGAAATAATAAAATTGATACCTATTTTTATATCTATTTTATTTATTCATTAGAATTAGAATATAAATTTTATCACAATTTGTAACAAAATTGATCAATTATACGGGCACAATTTTAATGTATTTATTTGTAAATTAGAATATACATTTTATCATAAATTGTTACAAAATTGTTTTTATAAAATTTATAAAGATTTTGATAAACCTGAATGAAAATAAATGTTTTAATAATATGCAACATTATATATCTATTTTATTTATTCATTAGAATTAGAATACAGATATTATCACAATTTGTAAAAAATTTGTTTTTACAAAATTTATAAATATTTTGATAAAACTGAATTAAAAGTAATTTTCATAATTTCAAATATAATAGCATTTGAGGCATTTTATATTTTCATTAAAAAAAGGCTGCGTAATAGAATGAAATTGGGGATTTTTAGATAAAACAATGTTTTATACGATTTACAAATGTATTATGCACAACAGAATAAAAAATCTTGGCCCCTGATCTACTTTTTTTTTAAATTAAAATTTTGATTTTTAAAACTTATATCCTTATAGGAAATTTTATTGCGCATCTTTTTTTCCTCTTGTAAAAAGTTGTCACTTTAGCTGTTTTCAGAATAAATGCAAAAAACACGTTTTTTGAGAAACGACGATTTTCAGTGTTTTTTCACTTCAACTCGCTCTAAATCCCAGAGTTTTCCATTTTTTTACATTAAAATTTCAGGAGTTACTCATTAGACTATTATTAAAGTGTTAGCGAAATCGAAATTAACATTTATTTGTATTAAAAAATGTTAATAATTTTTTTCTGAACAGTTTTATAAACATCGTTTGAATACTTTCAATCGCAAAGTCTATCGACGTAACTTTTAGATACAATAAACTTCTAGCGGATGAAATGTTCACTAGGGTCCACATAAGTTTTCTGAAAAGTTTTACTCCCATTGGTCCAGCTGCTGAAAAACTATAATGCTTTAATTATTTCGCTCGGCGTCGTGAATGTACGACTCAGCGCCGTCTATGCGAAAGGCGAGCCGCACTGCTGATTCCTGAAGGTCTGCACGTAAGAACTTATTATATTTTTTATCATAACTTATTTAAATGGAGTAATTGTTAATTAAAATAATTAGGATAATGAGAGTCTCATGTCGTTTTCTGACTGATTCATATCAAAAGAGATTTTTTACATTTTTGGAAACTTTAATTTAGAATTTGCCAAATTTTTATATAAATTTTTAAATGCCTTATTCTTTCGAATTTTTCTAATATTTCTTTTCCATCCTTCCTCGTCTTTACTTCTTTTTCTGCGTCGAGGTTTCGAAGAAACTAAATCCATTTTATTGAGCAATAAATAGTCACATTTAATAATTCAAAAATTTCCTATTTTAAAAATGATTCTCTTATTTTTTAGATGTAACACTTTCGATGTTCGAAACTATTGTGAAGTATATTTTATAAGCATCCCTGGCGGACCGAACCAACGGAGCGGATACGCTACAGCGTATCCTTATAGTATCCACATCGTATCCCCTTCGTATCATGCAAGAAAAATTCATTTAAAAAGGAAGATGAACATTTCACTAGTTGAAATTCGGATTCTACGTGAAATTTTGCGTTAAAAGGTCACGGAGTAATCGCAATAGTTTTTCTTGCAACATTAAAAACTTTAACAAAATATAATACTTATCGATGACGTGCGCTGAAGGCGACTTCAAACGCATCGTCGACGGATAACGCCTATTGACTGCTACTGAACGACGATGCGTTTGAAGTCGCCTTCAGCGCACGTCATCGATGAGTATTATATTTTTTAAAAGTTTTTAATGTTGGAAGAAAAACTATTGCGATTACTCTGTGACCTTTTAACTCAAAATTTCACGTAGAATCCGAATTTCAACAAGTGAAATGTTAATCTTTCTTTTTTAATGAGTTTTTCTTGCATGATACGGAGAGGATACGATGTGGATACTATAAGGATACGCTGTAGCGTATCTGCTCCGTTCGTTCGGTCCGCCAGGGATTCTTCCTAATGCAGATTATTTGTCTCACTATTATTATGTTTACCGCGATGTTTACGAAATTTTCTGAGAAATCCTTGCACATTATTTTTAGGAAAAGAAAGAAGAAAAGAAAGAGGGAAAGAAAATAATACGTTTTGGCTGAAAGAGATGTCATAATAATTTATCCTTTTCACGTGAGTTATTTCATGTATAAATACATATTTTTTTATATAAAATATTATCAGTTTCATAATAAATTTTTGTAGAAAAATTCTGCAAATCATAGGTTTTTACGTGCAGACCTTCAGGCATCAGCAGTGCGGCTCGCCTTTCTCATAGACGGCGCTGCGTCGTACATTCACGACGCCGAGCGAAATAATTAAAGCATCATATTTTTTTATCAGCTGGACTAATGGGAGTAAAACTTTTCAGAAAACTTATGTGGACCCTACTGAACATTTCATCCGCTAGAAGTTTATTGTATCTGAAAGTTACGTCGATAGACTTTGCGATTGAAAGTATTCAAACGATGTTTATAAAACTGTTCAGAAAAAAATTATAAAAATTTTTTAATACAAATAAATGTTAATTTCGATTTTACTAACACTTTAATAATAGTCTAATGAGTAACTCCTGAAATTTTAATGTAAATAAATGGAAAAATCTGGGATTTAGAGCGAGTTGAAGTGAAAAAACACTGAAAATCGTCGTTTCTCAAAAAATGTGTTTTTTTGCATTTATTTTGGAAACATCAAAAGTGACAACTTTTTACAAGAGGAAAAAAAGATGCGCAATACAATTACCTATAAGGATATATGTTTTAAAAATCAAAATTTATTTAAAAAAAAAAGTCGCTCAGGGGCCACCCGAATGGTGCAGAAAAATTGTATACCCCCTTATTGCATAATAGCACCATAAAGAGATTGTTGCTGTTGATCGTTTTAAAACGATCAAACGTCTAATTCCGTCTAATGGAGTCCCATGTGGGCACAAAACGTCGGCATAAAGCAAAAACTGATAAGAGTAAAAGAGACAAATCGATCTATCCGTCTCTTTCACTCTTATGAGTTTCTGCTTTACGCCGACGTTTTGTGCCCACATGGGACTGCACCTTTAGGGTGCGATTCCATCCACGCCCCCGTTAGTGCGGCGCTCCTTAGGAAACCGCACCAATGTTCAAAAAATTTGCTTAGAAATTTAGTTAAAGATCAACTAAACGTCGATTGTTTTCGTGTATTGAGAATATAATAAATGGATAAATTCATGGAGAATTTACGAGTATGATTGAAAGTGAACATAACCTCAAATTTCAACTATTTAGCAGCACCGTGCCACTCAAAGCTAAAAGTGGGATGACTCTTGACCAGAGTTGGCCAGTTACGCGTAACTCTAGTATTTTCTATGTATAATACGTTTTTGACGTAATATACGTCGCAAAGAGTAGAAAACCGCAGAAAACTCCTGTAAGTTACGTTTTCAAGATGGCCGACTTGTAAAATCAGTGTTGACAAGTACATAACCTCACTTTTGAAATATAACAATTATTAATAATTCTCTTGAAAGCGTTGTAGTAATTGAAAATAATAATTATGCCTGGGCATAATGAACGGAAGAAGGAAGGAAAGAAAACTTTCGTAAAGTGTCTTTTCTGCGATAAGATGTTAAAAAATACTAGTTTAAAATGTCTACAAAGCCACAGGTATGTAAATAATTGTTGATTCTTTCGGTAATAGTTATTATGGATTATATTGAACAATATGATATATGTAATTATGCAGGTTCTCTCTAATTATAACCTCAAACTGCTTGAACATTTATTCAAATTCAAAGAATTTTAAAATATTGGCATTTGGCGCGAGATTCAAGAGCGAACGCGGCGACCATGGAGAATAGACATGAGGAGCCCAAAGTCCTGGGGTGGGACTCCGATGCCTTAAATCGAACGGACCTCTCTTTCTACCATGTGCGATAGACAACGAGGCGCGATCGAAACCGAAACGATGGTTTCGAAAGCTCTCTTTCTATCGTATATGGTAGACAGAGAGAATCTCATAGTTATGAAACGACTTGTACGACTTGTCGTTGGCAACTATCGGACCCTCTCTGTCTGCCATATACGATAGAAAGAGAGTTTTCGAAACGATCGTTTCAACTTTGATTGCACCTCGTTATCTATCTCACATGGTAGAAAGAGAGGTCCGTTCGATTTAAGGCATCGGAGTCCCACCCCTGGGGTGGGACTCCGATGGCTTATATCGAACGGATCTCTCTTTC
>CAKNYM010020673.1:12800-23216 GCA_932195095.1 Andricus curvator | reverse complement strand
CGCGTGGTAGACGCGTACGTACGCGACTACCACGCGCATGCGTCTACCACATCTCTCGCTCTCTAGGAGAAAAAGTAGGGACGCGGAACATGTGTTCTCGCAGGGAATTTCCCCGAGTTGGGCATGTCTGCTTTAAAGTGCGTGTTACAAAAATTGGAATCTTTTTTGGTTGATGAATCAAATATTACACTTCTTGTCAGGAATTCATCTTTCTTTATTAAAAATGCAAGTACAAGGTTGAAAGTTGAACTACTTCTTTAGTGAAAAATTCATCCCTTTGATTGAATCAATCGTCTTTGTTGAAAATTAATCTTTTTCGGTTACATTTCAAGAACTTGGTTGACAGTTTTTAGTTGAAGATTTATCATCTTAGTTGAAAATCAACTCTTTCGTTGAAAATTTAGCGATTTTGTTGAAAATTCGCTTTCTTGTTGTTGTTTGAAAGTTCATTTTTGAACTGGAAATTTAATTATTCCATTTTTGTTTGATAATTTATGTGTTTTGTTAAAAATTCATTTCTTTGGGCTGAAAATTTAATTATTTTGTTGCAAATTATTTTTTTTGTGTAACAATGAATTTTTTTTCTGAAAATTTAAATATTCCATTTTTAATTAATATTTTACTTTTTTTAGTTGAAAATGAAACTATTTCATTAAAAGTTCATTTTTCATGAATAAAAAATAATTTTGTATTGAACATTGACCTATTTTGTTGAAAATTCGTTCCTTTTTTGGATTTTTAAATTGAATTTAATAAGGTAACCGTAATAATTTTATTTAAAAGAATTTATTCTACTATTTTCGTGAAAAATCTTTCTGAATTTCTTGCACATACTTTGTACATTGAACTGCATTTAAAACTATTCAACACATTGAATTGTTCTCAAAAAATTATAAATAGACAAAATAAGAAGTTCAAAACTATTTCATTCGAACAATTTTGTTTGTTAAATTTTTGAACTTTATTAAAAATATTTCTGACGTCAAATAATCAAAAATACTTAAATCACGTATTACGTAATTTGTGAATGACACCTCAGGAGTGTAACATATGTAGACGTGGTAACATATGGTACAAATTCCGTATAAATAGGGATACTTTTCGAATTAATAATAATAATAACATAAAGTCAGATCAAATTCGTACTCATTTTGGACAAACTGAAATAAAGTTTGAAATAAAATAGCAATTGGGATAGAATGCAGATTAAATCGCACACATTTTGATTTGCAGATAGCTTGAAAAATTTTCCTAAATTATATAGATATATATTATATTATTATATTCACCAATAGAATTGAGGATAATCGCCAAGTATAAGACAAGAGTAGAAACAATCTTCATATTTTGTAATTAGATGTAAAACTAATTGATGTATTAATGAAGAATTGGACTCACAATGTCAATGATGAATATTCTCGTTCTTTATCAGATTATGTAATATATCCTATAGTCGTTATCTTGTAAATTATAGGCTTAAAAATGGTCCTTGACAGATATTTACATTTTATTATATTTTCTCTGATAACAGTCAGTTTTAAGTGAAAATAATTTTAAAAAATCTCCCCGCTGCGCTTGGAATTTTCAGCACGCCCGGGGCGCGCGACTTTTGGTTCTCGCGCTTCGCGCTTGATAATGTATTTACCTCGCGCTACGCGCTGGTCTTTGTATTTGCCCCATATTTTGTGCACAGAACTTTTAAAATTAAAAGTCAAGGTATCGACAACTTTAATTTTGTGATTGCGAATTCTCTTTTGTTAAAACTCCTTTATATCTTAAAACTCCAATATCATTACTTTGATATTGGGTCCTTATTTTGCATTTAATATTTCTAATCTTATTTTTTACGATTAAAAGAAAATCTACTCGTCCTATCTAAAATTTATTAATAACAAATTTTTAGATCCTTTTTGAGTGAACAACTTTTGTCCATTAATTTTTTTTCGTACCTTGTGTCGTTCTTCAAGTTTTTTATTTATTTTGAATTTTATTTTTTACTACTGAAACAAAAACTACGCGTTCAATCAAAAAATTGTTATGAGAAATGTGTAGCTTTTTTTTGTATGAGCAACTTTAGAGTATTCGTTTTTTCATAGCTTGTGTCTTTTATCCAAAAATTTAATTTTTTTAAATTTAAATTTTCTTTTTTACGAATAGAACAAAAGCTACGCATTCACTCAAAAAATGATCCGAAACAAATTTGTAGCTCTTTTTTGAGTGAACAACTTTTGTCTGATTACTTTTTTTCGTAGCTTGTTGCCGTTTGTTCAAAAATTAATTTTTTTATTTTCAATGTTGTTTTTTACGAATAAAACAAAAACTAGCCGTCCTATAAAAAAGTGATTTGTAACAAATTTGTATATTTTCTTTGTGTGCACAATTTTTGTTGAGTCATATTTTCTCGTATCTTGTCTAGTTTGGCCGTAAAATGGAATGTTTTATTCTTCATTATTTTTTGTGCGATGCAAATTTAAATTTTCGATTGTTCAAGAAAATTCTGAAAGTTGTTATGAGAATGTTGTAGGGTTTTAAAAAAGCAACGTTTTTCTTTTCTGGACTTTTTTCCATATCGTGCGTATATTTTTAAATTTTGAAAAAAACAATTTTGTTATCAAACATTTTATTAAATCTTGTATCGTTTTGCCATAAGTTTAATTTTATTATTTTTAAGATTTTTTTACGATTAACATAAAAAATACGCGTACTAGAGTAAAGTGGTTCTAAGCAAATTTGTAGATAAAATTTAGACGAAAAATGTTGTTGAGTAAAATTTTATTGTATCTTGTGTCGTTTTTCCAAAAAGTTCATTTTTTATTTTTAATGCATTTTTCTAACAAAAATTAATAACAGATGTTCAGATCTTTTTTTGAAACAATTTTTGTTTCTTCATTAGTCTTTCGTCACTTCTGTACTTCTGTCAAAAATTTAATTTTTTTATTTCTAATATTATTTCTATCGATTATAACAAAAACTACGCATCCTATCAAAAAATGATTATTGAGACAGGAACCCGCACCAAATGTACAGAAAAAAGCCTTATGATAAAAAATTCTAAAAAAAATTTTTTCTTGTTTTTTCGAACCTGCAAACTAAAAATTCGAAAGAAAAATGTCAGAAAGATGGACAGTTTTTAGACAAACACTTGTCCAAAGTTTCGATTTTTACATGTATTTTAATGGAAAAATGCTTACTTCAGCAAAATGTTTTTTTTTTCTCAAAAACGCTATGATAGATTTGACTAAAACTTTTATATTTTGACGATCAGGCGTACCGAATCAAAAGATTCATACCCACGAACTAGAAATATTAACGATTCTTTGGGTATACAGCATGTTTTTGGGGGTGTTTTTGTACCCTAAACATCCAAGTAACATATGTAAATAATCATTTCTTAGTAACTAAAATAAATAGAGATTTTTATTCATCTTCTACGGCATGAAACGACTTTTCAATAAATGGAGTAAGCGTACATAGCAAGAATATGTTTTGACTTAATTTTAGGGGATGTTTTACCATCCCTTAAACAATGAGTCTGAAGTTCCTAACGTATTAATCAATAACGAAAAATAATTTTATTTTTAAATGCATGAAAGCTGATATTTTATGACAGAAAATAGTCGCGTACAACCCTAAAAACTTCTTAAAGCACTTTCAACCCCTTATCAGATATAAAACTCACCCAAGCTACCCCTAAATATTTTTAAAATTCAACAAAACCAACCTAATTCAAAAATCCGCCCAATTTTTGCTGATAATAATTTCAATTGATGCCAAAGGGGCACACATAAAGTCCCAACCCTTCAGCACACGCAGAACTCACCCCAGCCACCCCCGAATATTTTAAAAGTTCAATAAAATCACCCTAATTCAAAAATACGCCAGGTTTTTCTGATAATGTTTTCAGTTGATGTCAAAGGGAGAAAAAAGTGTCTCAATTCCTCAGCATATATAGAACTCACCCCAGTCACCCCTAAATATTTTTTATCCTAGGTCGAAAAAGAACAACTTTTTGACTGCAAATAAATATTAAACAATTGAGAAAGAATTGGTCACAATCATTGAAATTAAAAGATTCAAACTCTTGAAAATACAATTTTTTTCATTTGAAGTTATAAAAACTGAACCGCAAATTAAAATACTCAAAAGGGAATACTTTCGAATTTTAAACTTATCAAATTAAAGCTTTAAAAAGTTGTGATTCAAACGCTCAGTAATTTTCGTGTATAAAATGAAAGCTTTTAAAACTTTCCAACTGAAAATTTTTAGAAATTAACTCTTATACATTGTACAGTTAAAATATTTAAGAAAAAATAGAATTTTAAGCTAGAAGCATTTATTTATACATTAAAATTTGTTTTAAAGTCTTCTTAAATATTCTTTCAAAAATTTGTTTTAAAAAAATCATTAAAAAATTTTCAAGGAATCTAATAATAATTTTATTATCTTGGAACTCGAATTTTTCCTACCATTTTTTGAAAATCCTGCGAAAATAAAAAACTTAGCTTAAAATTATCCAGATTCTTTTTTGAAAATTTAGAAACTCTTATTAAATAATCTTTTTAATTTTATTAGAAAAATAAATGAAAATTATTGTTCGTTTTTCTAGGAATTTTGATACAAAGTATTTATTCATTTAAAACCTTTCAAAATGCTTAAAAAGCTTATAAATTATAGATAGATAAACGTTTATTTTTCAGCCTGCTGGCCTTAATAAATTAACTGGCTTACACTTCCATTTTTTACAGAATTTTCTTAAAACTAACCCTTAAAACTAACATTCTTCCACACCTTATCTCTAACGCCGCTCGCTCTTATCGCCTTGCCTTCCTCGCTTCTCCACGCCTCGCACGCATGTCCCTACTTTCTCGCTTTGCCTCGCATTACCAAACTCTGCCTCCGCGGATAATACCTAATACTTATCTACTATTTACAATATTTACATTTACTTATATTTACTTCCTCCTCCATTTACAATCTTTCCTTCTCCATTCCTCTTCTTCCTTCCTTCTCTTCTTCTCCATCTTACCCAATACTCCTTTCACCCATGCTACTGCCCTTTTATCCCCCCTTTCATGCTTCAATACCTCCATGCTTATCAAACTCCTTTCCACCTCTACGCACTCCTCCAACCAGTGCTCCACTCTTGCCTCCCCCTTCCCACATAGTTCACACATCCTCTTTTCCCTAGCGAGCTAGAACCTATTAAAACCCTCCATGCACCCACATCTCATCCTCGCTATAAGCTCCTGGCTTCCTTTCTCTCCTTTTTTACACAAATATTGTGACACATAGTTCCCATTAAACCTTGTCTCTCTTATTCTCTCTTCCCCTGCTGTCTTCTCTCTCTCCATGCCGTTTTTCTTAACCAACTCATATACCTTCCTTCCTTCCTCATGCATCCTTCTCACTTCATCCATCTGTAGTCCATTCGTTCTAAAATACCTTTCCCCTCTTCCAAAAATTTCTCCTCATATTTACACGCCCGACTCCCCGCTAGAATCCCTACACTCGTTCTCACCGTCTCCCTCCTGACAATATAATTAGGCGTGTTCCTTGCCAGCCCCAGTGTCCACTTTACATATCTCTCCTGTGTCCTATTTACCTATTCGCTTTCCTTCAACCCCCACACCTCTACTCCATACAATAGCACACTCATCACTAGTGAGTCAAACAATTGCATTCTCCTTCCAAAATTATCTGCGAATAACTTCTTTCCCAACCCCCACACCTGCCTCATCACCACACTTGCCCTCCTCATTCTCTCTTTTATGTGACCATCCACTCCGCCATTCCTCCGAAACAAGAGCCGCCTTTCCCTTCCACTTCCACTGCCCTTTCTAATCCCTTCCACCTCCTTTTCTGAACACCATAACTTTGGAATTTTCCGCATTCAGTTCTAACCTGTTCCTATCCAGGTATCTTCTCAACCTCTTCATCATTTCCTTTAAGGCCTCCTCGCTTTTTGCCAACAACACTATGTCATCTGCATACGCTAGTGACCAAATTCTAACCCCTCCTATCCTGACTCCTCCTAACACTCCAGCCTCCAGCTTACTTTCCATATCCGCAATTAAAATCGTGAAAAGCGTTGGGCTAAGCGGACTCCCTTATCTTAAACCCCTATCCATCCAGAATCCCTCCGAAATCCCCTGCCCTCCTCTTACTTTATCTTTGGTCTCTTCATATATCTCCCTTACCCTCTCGATCAGGCCTCTCTCCACTCCCATATCCTCCATTGCCTCCCCCTATCTACCGACGGAAACGCGCCTTTTAGATCCACAAAAAACGCGTACACTCTCGACCCCTTCTTCGCTAATTCTCCTCTATCCACCACGTGCTGCAGAACGTAAATATTGTCGATAGTACTCCTACCTGCCCTAAAGCCCGCCTGCGTCTCTGGCAATATTCCTTTCCCCTCGACATCCTTCCGCAGCCTCTCCGCTACTACCATCGCGTATACTTTATACGCCGTATTCATTAGCGTAATCCCCCTATAATTTTCCTGCCTATCCCTATCTCCTTTCTTATACAGAGGCACTATTAACCCTTCTCTCCACCCTCGTAGGAATCCCTCCCCCCTCCATACTTTCTTCACTACCTCCTTCAGCCTCTCCCTAACCTCTTGTGTACTAACCAGCCATACTTCGTTCTCTACCCCATCCAGCCCTGCTGATTTTGACCTTCTTAACTTCCTTTATCTGTTTCTCTATCTCCCCGTCATTCAACTCCTCCATCTCTGCATCCCCCGTTCTTCTACTCCCATCATCTCTCTTCCTTGAATCCGAGCCCTGAAATGATTCTTCAAAAAAACTCCCTCCACTCCTCACTCCCTATCTTCTCGCTTATCCCTACTCTACGCTTCCTAAACCTATTTATTATCTTCCAGACGTCCCCCTCTGTCTTAACATTTCCTAACTCCTCCTCCAGCTCTTTCTCCTTTTCCTGTTATTTCTTCTTACACATCAATCTAAACCCCTTCCTCATTTCTATGCACTCATCCCTTTTCGCAGTACCCTCTTTCCACTTCTTATACTTCCTCTTCACCTTCCTTTTCATCTTTTTACATTCCCTATCCCACCACGGCTTCAACTTTCCAAATTAATAATTGTTCATTTCACAATAATGTTGAAGTCTTTTCAAATATTATCTTAAATTTACTTTTTCACAATAAAAAAATATTTTAAATTTTCCCAGAAAAGTTAAGAAATTTTTTATATTTTTTTTTTTAAACTTTTAAAGATCCTTAAAAAACTTCAAAATTTTATTTCGAAATTTTCCAAAATCTATATTTAGTTTTTTATTTTTCGAAATCTTTTCCTGTTTTATATTAAGTTTGAATTTTCTCAATAATTGTAAATATCTCTTAAACTAACTCATATTTTTTCCAAATTGATAATTCTTCAATTGTTATTAATGCATCAAAATTCCATAATTTCACTTACATATTAAACATTTGTTTAATAGAACAATTAAAATTGTAACGTACAAAGTTTTAATTTAACACTCTGAAATATTAACGATCTGTATGTATACCATTAAGCCATTTCCCTTTCAGGTTAGGCGTGACACTACCCGATTCGGGTAGTGTTTCTAGGTGGATAGTTTTCTTGTAGTTATAAATAACTACAAGTTTGGGCTCACCACACCCATAATATGCCAACAGCACACAGTATTCTCGAATGGTCACCCATCCAAGTACTAACCGCGCCCAACGCTGCTTAACTTCAGTAATCTGACGAGAACTGGTTTTTTCAGCGTGGCATGGCCGTTGGCTATTTAAGGCTTTCTATTTCAAATAATGCAGTTTGAAATTGTTTAGCTTTTAATATTTGATTTATAATTACTTATTTTAAATGAAAAGTAAAATATTGCTAAAAATTCTCAAATTAAATGGGTTAAAAATGGAATATGTAGATTTTTTCAACAAAGTCAAAAAAATATCAATAGATCTTATGGATTTATCCTGAAAATATAACCTGAATTTGTTATTATTATGTTATGTTATATTCTACTTACGAACAGAATCAAGAAACATCAAAAACGTGAAGAGCAGCGTCAAGACAATACTCTTCATTTTGGTATAGACCCAGAGAAATGATTTTAAAAAAAAATTTCCGACTGTAACTGAATGGATCTTCAATATTTTTTACTTGTATCTATACTAGTTATTATCTCACTCTTGATAAAAATTATTGTCTACATGCAGGCTGCGGTTTGACGTTGCGTAAAGCGTTCTTTTCATTGCTAGGAAATAGAAAAAAAATTGTTTACTTTTATCTTATTGTTGGAAAAATTATTGTCAAAATCATTAATCAGCAGGCAGTGATTTGGATTTCCGTAAAGCTTACTTTTATTGCTATAAAATGAACAAACTTTATTTGTGTACATGCATCCGATAAGGAACAAGGTTCTTGAACAAATTATGCAACATATGGATTCTTGCCCAATGTCATATAACAAACCATTTCAAAATATGCTCTCAAGCTTTGAATAAAGATTTTTGCAAAACAGTCAATCTTTTCTCTGTCGGGGTTTTCATTTTTTTTTTTTTTAAATAAAAATGATATTTTTTTTGTAAAATCATCTTTTAATGAAACTAGAACAGTTTAGAAAAAAATTCGGTTTATTTTCCAACATTTTATTGTGGATGTTACAGAAAATCTTATATGATTTGAGAACGTTGAATATGATTTACAAAAGTCTCCTCATTACAGCGAGAAAATTCCAGTAAATTCAATATGAATGATACAATTTTTTCCTCTTACTTACAATTCTTTAAAATTGGCAGAATTTTTTTTTCATTGACAAAATATGAATCGTGTGTAATACTCTGACACCGTACTTTTAATATTTTTACATTCTCATCAGAGATGGTATTAGATTTTTGTAAAATTTGACCCCCCCCCCCGTTTTTGTCAAATTTCCACGTTTTGAGACCCCCTGAATCCGAAAAACAGGTTTTTACGAATGTGTCTGTCTGTGTACGGTTATTGATAGTTCCCGAAAAGATGAAAAATTTATCCGCATGACTTTTTTTGATAAAAAAAAATTACCGGGGTTATAGCATTTACAAAGTTTCAAAAAACAAATGGAAATTAACATTTTAAGCCAAACAACGCACGATATGAAAAAATGTTAGAAAAGAAGAACGTTGCATTTTCTTGAAAAATTGAAAATTCAAATTTTGACCGCGTAATAAATAATGAAAAATCAAAAATTCCATTTTGCGCTCGAACTGTACAAGATGCGAAAAAAGATGGCGTGATAAAAATTGTGTATTCAAAAAAGATCTACAAATTTGTCCAAAATCACTTTTCGATAGGACGCGTAGTTTGTGTTTTATTCGTAAAAAACTGCACTAAGAATAGAAAAATTGAATTTTTAGACAAATTACACAAGATAGGAAAAAAAATAAATAGACAAAATTTGTTTATCCAAAAAAGGAGTTACAAATTTGTTATTAATTAATTTTTTTAGGATGCGTAGTTTTTGCTCTAATCGTGAAAAATAACATTAACAATGAAAAAATTAAATTTTTGGAAAAACGACGCGAGGTACGAAAAAAAAAAATGAATCAACAAAAAGTGTGCGTTTAAAAAAGATCTACAAATTTGTTCCAGATCACTTTTTGATAGGACGCGTAGTTTTTGTTTTATTCGTAAAAAACTGCACTAAGAATAGAAAAATTGAATTTTTAGACAAATTACACAAGATAGGGAAAAAAATAAATAGACGAAATTTGTTTATCCAAAAAAGGAGCTACAAATTTGTTATTAATTAATTTTTTTAGGATGCGTAGTTTTTACTCTAATCGTGAAAAATAACATTAACAATGAAAAAATTACATTTTTGGAAAAACGACGCCAGGTACGAAAAACAAAATGAATCAACAAAAAGTGTGCGTTTAAAAAAGATCTACAAATTTGTTCAAAATCACTTTTCGATAGGACGCGCAGTTTTTGTTTTATTCGTAAAAAACTGCACTAAGAATAGGAAAATTGAATTTTTAGACAAATGACACAAGATAGGAAAAAAAAGAAATAGACAAAATTTGTTTATTCAAAAAAGGAGTTACAAATTTGTTATTAATTAATTTTTTTAGGATGCGTAGTTTTTGCTCTCATCGTGAAAAATAACATTAACAACGAAAAAATTAAATTTTTGGAAAAACGACGCCAGGTACGAAAAAAAATGAATCAACAAAAAGTGTGCGTTTAAAAAAGATCTAAAAATTTGTTTCAGATCACTTTTTGATAGGACGCGTAGTTTTTGTTTTATTCGTAAAAAACTGCACTAAAAATAGAGAAATTAATTTTTCAGACAAATGACACAAAATAGGAAAAAAATAAATAGACAAAATTTGTTTATTCAAAAAAGGAGCTACAAATTTGTTATTAATTAATTTTTTTAGGATGC
>CAKNYM010020671.1:11417-30603 GCA_932195095.1 Andricus curvator | reverse complement strand
TTTAATTTTGTGGATCAAGAATAACAGTTTTGAGAAATAAAAAACGTTAATTCAAAATTTGAGAGTTTAAAAACTTATCTTTCTTCGGTCTTACGGTCCAATCAATAAAAAACATAAGAAACGATTACAGTTATTGAAAAAATCGTTTTATTTTCTACGTTTCGGCTCTCACTGCGGGCCTTCATCAGGAAGGTTTCAATTTCTAAAATAAATCGTGTTTTATGATGAGTCAAACAAAACTAAAATACAAAAAAGTAAAAAACCTACTGAATAACATAAAATTTTTTGGTTATTACCTGTCGTTAAAAAAATTACGTAGTGTCAAAAAGATACATTTTTAGTCAATCATGTTATGCATAAAAAGGTTCCATAAGGTGAAGATTTAACTCTCATGTCGAAATTTTATAGTAATTGTCAAAATTATGAGCCTCAACAAAAAAAATTTTTTCTCTTTTGAGAGGCTCCAAACCAATTAGGTTACATTTTTAATAGAAAAAAGGTTCCAAACAATAATCAGGACGGTGACAAAACAGACATTGAACTAACGTTGACATTTATGCTATAGTTGATATTAAATGGACGATAATGTACAGGTCAAATTTTCATTGAACCACAGATAAGAAAAGCGCGCCATAGCTCTTGGATTCAAAATTGTAAAATAAATTTTATTTTAATATTGAGTTTAATGTATAATACATTGAAACATCTGGTTAATATTCAATACTTCAGTTTGAAGATTGATTGAAATTTTAGTACATTTTTTTATAAAAATAGATTCAATAATTCGTCCTTTGTAAGTGTTTTGTTCTCTTGCTAAAATTCTAATGTTATGAAAATTAAAATAAAAAAAAATGGTCAAAATTCCATGAATGTTGAGACAAACCTGTGTTTAAATTACCGATTTCGCAATCTCCTTTATGCTCCGCAACTCTTGTTTTTAATCGTCTGCCAGTTTCCCCGATGTAGACTTTAATTATTGCAACCAGTGTATTTAATTAAGTATATGACCCCAGATAAATTTTCAATCTTTTCATGATCTTTTTTATTTAAAAGTAAATTATCCAGAGTGTGGTTATTTTCAAAATAAACGTTAATGTTAAATTTTTTCAAAGAACATCTTAGTCTTTCAGAAAGGCCTTGAACATAAGGTAAGGTAGCCTTTAAATCTGTTTTTTATATTTTTCTAACAATTTTTTATGCTTATTATTTTTTTGTATACTATAGTAAATTTCATGGATTCTTTCTTTTATAACACTTTCTATTAACGGAAGAGGATAATTTTTCTGCAATAAGGTGACTTTCAAATTATCTAAATTTTCTTTTCTAAATTTTATATTACTTAATTTTATACACCTATCTACTAAACCTTTAATTAAACCAATTTTCTGAATGAACAGATGGTGAGAATCATAATTTAAATACCGTCTAGACCTCCAGGCGTTTTAATAATCAACAAATCTAAATAATTTAAAAAATTATCTTTTTTAATTTCGTAAGTGTATAAAATTAAGTAAAATAAAATTTAGAAAAGAAAATTTAGATAATTTGAAAGTCACCTTATTGCAGAATAATTATCCACTTCCGTTATTAGAAAGTGTTATAAAAGAAAGAATCCATGAAATTTACAATAGTATACAAAAAAAGAATAAGCATAAAAAATGGTTAGAAAAATATAAAAAAAAACAGATTTAAAGGTTACCTTACCTTATGTTTAAGGCCTTTCTGAAAGGCTAAGATGTTCTTTGAAAAAATTTAACATTAACGTTTATTTTAAAAATAACCACACTCTGGATAATTTACTTTTAAATAAAAAAGATCATGAAAAGATTGAAAATTTATCTGGTGTCATATACTTCATTAAATACACTGGTTGCAATAAAGGCTACATCGGGGAAACTGGCAGAAGATTAAAAACAAGAGTTGCGGAGCATAAAAGAGATTGCGAAATCGGTAATTTAAACACAGGTTTGTCTCAACATTCATGGAATTTTGACCATTTTTTTTATTTTAATTTTCATAACATTAGCATTTTAGCAAGAGAACAAAACACTTACAAACGACGAATTATTGAATCTATTTTTATAAAAAAATTTACTAAAATTTCAATCAATCTTCAAACTGAAGTATTGAATATTAACCAGATGTTTCAATGTATTATACATTAAAATCAATATTACAATGAAATTTATTTCACAATTCTGAATCCAAGAGCTATGGCGCTCTAGTATGAACTATAGGATAAATGTCAATGTTAGTTCAATGTCTGTTTTGTCACCGTCCTAGTTATTATTTGGAACCTTTTTTCTATTAAAAATGTAATCTAATTGGTTTGGAGCCTCTCAAAAGAGGAAAAAAATTTTTTGTTGAGGCTCATAATTTTGACAATTACTATAAAATTTCGACATGAGAGTTAAATCTTCACCTTATGGAACCTTTTTATGCATAACATGATTGACTAAAAATGTATCTTTTTGACACTACGTAATTTTTTTAACGACAGGTAATAACCAAAAAAATTTTATGTTACTCAGTAGGTTTTTTCTTTTTTTGTATTTTAGTTTTGTTTGACTTATCATAAAACACGATTGGAAATTCGTTTTCTTTTGTTTGAAATAAATTTTTATAATAGAAAATTTAACTGTTACTACATTATTTGTTAAAAATTGATCGCTTTTGGTTGAAAATTCACGTATTTGGTTAGAAATTCGTTCTTTTTGGTAGAAAATTAATCTTCTTTCTCGAAAATTCATCTTTTTTCTTGAAAATTCAACAGTTAGCATTTTTTTTCTCTCTCTTGACTGAAAGATCTTCATTAGCTAAAAATTCCACTCCTGTTACAAAGTCGTCTTTTTTCGTTGAATTCAATTGTTTCGATTGAAAATCAAAATATTTTTAGGTTGAAATATCAAATACTACATTTTTCGTTCAGAATTCATCTTTTTTGCAATGGAAATTTGATAACTTGGTTGAAAGTTAGACTATTTTGTTAAAAATTAGTTTTTTTTGGTATATTATTCATATTTTAATTGAAAATTTATCTCTTTGATCGAAAAATAAGATATTTTGTTACAAATTTGTTTGTTTTTTTTTTTTTGGCTGGAAATAAATCTTCATTACTAAAAATTTAACTATTCCACTTGAAACTTGAACTATTTTGTTGAAAAAATGTTTTTTTATTGAAAATTAATATTTTTAAACTGCAAATGTAACTATTTCAGTTGAATATTCCATCATTTTAGTTAAAAATCCATCTCTTCATTAATCTTTCCAACTAAAAATTTAACTGTTGAATTTTTTGTTAAAAAATTATCTTTTTCAGTTGAAAATTCGCCTGTTTTAGTAGAAATTAATCTTTCCGGTTGAAAATTCAAATATTCTAGTCAATGATTCATTATTTTAGTTGATATTTATCTTTTTGGTTTAAAATTGTCTTTGAAAATGTAACTATTGCCATCAAAATTACTTTTTATTTGGTTGAAAATTATTATTTTTTTAAACTGAAAATGTAACTATTGCAGTTGAATAATCCATCATTTTAATTGAAAATACATCTCTTTGGTTGATAATTAATTTTTTTAACTGGATATTTAACTATTCAATTTTTGGTTGACAATTTATCTTTTTCAGATGAAAATTCATGTATTTTAACGAAAATTCATATTTTTTAGTAGAAGTTCTTGGTTGAAAATTCATCTGTTTGGTTGGAAATTTAACTATTTCAGTTAGAGATTGATCATTTTAGTTGAAAATTCATCTTTTTTAGTTGAAAATTTTTTTTTTTTTAGTTGAACATTCAACTATCTGGTTGAGAATTTATGTATTTTATTGGAAAATAATATTTTTGGTATATTAATTAATCTTTTTGTTTGAAAATTCATCTTTTTGGTCGAAAATGCAACTATTTCATAGTTTCCTGGAAAGCCTGTAAATGTCAGGGATTTTTTTTTAAATCAAGGAATTTGTTTGAGAGCGTGCTCAATTTTTTTGAAAATTGCAATATATAATTGAACAATAATGATACTTTATTTGTAGAAGTAGCTTTATATTACTATGATTTGCGTTTCTTTTTCGGTTTAAAAATAATTTTTTTAACTGCAAAAACTATTATATTTTTCGTAGAAAATTGATGTATTTTGTTGAAAATTCGTTCTTCTTAATAGAAAGTTATACTTTATGCTTCAAAATTTAAATCTTTTTTGGTTGAAATGTAAAATGCTACATTTTTTGTTCAGATATTATCTTTTTTTGGAATGAAAATTTAATTACTTGGTTGAAGGTTAAACTCTTTTGTTGAAAATTAATTTTTTTATTTGAAGACTCATAATTTTAATTTAAAATTCATCACTTTGATTGAAAAATGGGCTATTTTGTTGAAAATTCGTTCTTTCTTTGGCTGAAAATTAAATTTCTTTACTGAAAATTTAACTGTTCCACATCAGACTTTAACTACTCTCTAAACTTGAATCCGGAAGATTTTACTAATTTTCAGTGAAAATCCTTATTGATTACAATCAGCGACTCATTTCTAGCTATTTGAATCAGTGAGCTTGCAATGTGAATTAGTGAAAATTCTTACTGTTTTGATTCGGCGACCCATTTCTCACTGATTCAAATTGAGAGAGTATTTCGTTGAACATTTGTTTTCTTTTTTTGTTGAAAATCAATTTCCTAACTATAAATGTAATTACTGCAGTTGAATATTCCATCATTTTAGTTAAAAAATCGTCTCTTTGGTTGAATCTTAATTTTTTAAATAAAAATGTAACTATTCAATTTTTGTTTGCAAAGTTATATTTTTTAGTTGAAAATTCGTCTTTTTTGGTTTAAAAATAATTTTTTTAACTGTAGAATAGATGAATTTTTAAACCGAAAAGATGAAATTTCAAAAAAATAGTTTAATTTTTCTCAAAAAGGATACTTTTCAACAAAATTTTTTAATTTTCAATATAGTAAATTACAGGTCAACCAAAAATGTGAATTTTCAACAACAAAAAAAGGAATAATTTTCAATCAATAAGATTAATTTTCTACAAAAAAAATTTTCAACAAACTACATGAATTTTCAACCAAATAGTTGAATTATTAACGAAAAAAGATAAATTCACAATCAAAAATTGAACAGTTAAATTTTCGGTTGAAAACTTAATTTTTAACAAACAAAAAAAAACGAATTCTTAACAAATAGTTAAATTTTCAACAGAAAGTAAATTTTTTACCAAACATTTGCATTTTTATCCAAAAAAGATTAACTTTCTACTAAAATAGATGAATTGTCAAGGCCGTGGCTATGTGTACCGAATTGTACTGTAAAAGCGGTTGAAAATTGATCATTTCGGTTGAAAATTAATCATTTCGGTTGCTATTTAATTTTTCTTTGATAATAATTTTATCTTTTTTTGTTGAAAATTAATGTATTTTGTTGAAAATTCATATTTTTTGGTAGAAATTAATCTTTTTGGTTGAAAATTCATCTTTCTAGTTGAAAATTCAACTATTCTAGTTCAAGATTCATTCATTCATTTGGTTGTAAACTGATCTTTTAAGTTCAAAATTCAACAATTTGTTTGAAAATTGCTCTTGTTAGTTGAGAATTCAACAATTTATTCGAAAATTTTACTATTCGATCAAAAATTCATCTATCTTGTCAGAGAAAACCTGAAAATCAGGGTAAAAGTCAAGGATTTTAAAAAAAATCTTGCAAAAGTCAGGAAATTTCTATGAGAATCATATTAAATAACTGTAAAGGATGATAAATTAAAAAAAAAAAATTTTTTAATTTCAAAATGATTCATTCCGTTTATAAAAGATTCTATGTTGAAAATGATACAAAATTGAGATTTTGCTTTATTTGCCTTTTATTTCTATTTTTATTCATTTTTTTACAGTTGTTTTCCCTAATGAGTATATTTTCAGTTTAAAAATGTCATTATTTGGTTGAAAATGCAACTATTTTGTTGGAAACTAACTTTTTCTTACAAATTCAACTATTTTCTTGAGAATTCGTCTCTTTGTTTTAAAAATTGGAAATTTCTACGCATACCGAAAAAATCTGGCTACTTGTACCAAAATTTCGGTACACATAGCCACGGCCTTGAAAATTGATCTATTTTAGTAGAAAGTTAATATTTTTTGGATAAAAATGTAAATGTTTGGTAAAAAATTTACTTTTTGTTGAAAATTTAACTATTTGTTAAGAAATCGTTTTTTTTTTGTTAAAAAATAATTTTTCAACCTAAAATTTAACTGTTCAAGTTTTGATTGTGATTTTTTTTTTTCGTTCATAATTCAACTATTTGGTTGAAAATTCATGTAGTTTGTTGAACATTTTTTTTGTAGAAAATTAATCTTATTGATTAAAAATTATTCCTTTTTTTGTTGTTGAAAATTCGACTTCTTGGTTGACCTTTAATTACCTATATTGAAAATTAAACAATTTTGTTGAAAAGTATCCTTTTTGTGAAACATTCAAGTATTTTTTTGAAGTTTCATCTTTTTGGTTTAAAAATTCATCTATTCTAGTAGAAATTTAATCTTTTTTGGATAAAAATGCAACTATTTTGGTGAAAATTAACTTTTTGTTGAAAATTCAACTATTTTTTCGAAAATTCGTCTTTTTTGTTTAAAAATTTACCTAATTTAGTAGAAATTTTATTTTTTGCATAAAAATGTGACCGCTTGATCGAAAATGAACTTTTTATTAAAAATTTAACTATTTGTTAAAAATTCGGATTTTTTTTGTTAAAAATTAATTTTTCAACCGAACATTCAACTGTTTAATTTTTGATTTAAATTTATCTTTTTTCGTTAAAATGAAAGTATTTGATTGAAAATTCATGCAGTTTGTTGTAATTTTTTTTGTAAAAAATTAATCTTCTTGATTAAAAATTCCTCTTTTTTTGTTGAAAATTAAACTTTTTGGTTGACCTTTAATCTACTCTGTTAAAACTTGAATGATTTTGTTAAAAAGTATCCTTTTTGTAAAAAATTCAACTATTTTTTTTTAAATTTGTTTTTTTGTTTTGAAAATTAATCTATTTTAGTAGAAATTTTATCTTTTTCGGCTAATAATGCAACTTTTTTGTTGAAAGTTAACTTTTTGTTGAAATTTAAACTATTTTTTGTTGTTGTCCATATAATGACAATATTTTATATTTGAACGTACAAAAATTTTGTTGATTCAATCAAATCGTTTTTGAATGTAAGAAATGTTCAACGAATCATTTTCTTTTGAATTTGACGTCCAGTCCTTGTATTGCGCCCGGAAAATGCCCCGAAAACGGCAAAATACCAGTTTCGTGTGAAATTCATTATAAGGACGGGATTTTTCGTAAATTTTTTTAACATGAAATGTTTGTATTCTATGAGTGACAAGTCTGCAAGTATTTTTTTAACTAATTTTAAATTGGTTTAACACTTATCATTATTTTTAATTTTTTGGGTAATTTTCCGAGCACAATACAAAGTGGTTGCGGCGTCAAATTTGGACTTTATGGGGTGAAAACAATTCTTTGAATGTTTCCTAAGAAGAAAGTACAATTCAATTTATAAAAAGTAAATATCACGTATTTTTTCCACATTTTCCCGAAAAATATGCTTTTTCATTAAAAATCCAATATTAATTTTTAAGCCCCAGAGGCATGTCTTAATGTCGACGAATTTGAAAGAAAAATAATACAATTTCTTTTTTCGGAAACTTCACAGAATAGGGGAAAACCTTGCCCCATAGTAAAAAAAATGTTTTTTTGCCACCCTAATCAGTACATGCCTCAAGTTTCCATAATTTTTTAATCCAATACATTTTAAAATTTATCTTTTTTTTAGAAATATTTAGCAAATTTTTGTTTCAAAACCTATTGCACTGATAAATTTTACTTAGTAGAGTTTTTTGCATCGCAGATGTTTTTGGTGAGATTGAAACATATCGAAAAAATTACTGTTTTCAAAGTTCCTGCTAACTGAAGATATCCTTTTAAAAATCTCAAAAAAAATCATGGAATCTCATTTTGATATGTAGAAACAGATTTTTTCAGCCGTAATGAAAGGCTAAAAAAATATTTTTTTACAACCAATCCTATAACTAGCGTACAAAAATTGCATGAATGTAATTTTTTTCCTTACAGAATTAGGTGCTGCTTCAAACTAAACTTAGGGCAGATACAGCGGATGGCAACAAATTTTTTATGGTTTCCTCAAAGTGGCCACGGTAACACCCTTCTGGATTAAAAAACGGAATCTACCACATTATCTTTCTGTGGATTCTCTAGTTTTTATACACACGAAACCCCACTTTTTTTAGATGTGGATGCTCCCTTGATATCGATAAAATTAGTTCATGGTGAAAAGCCCGCTGATCATCTTCCAAGGGTTGTTAAGATAGCTTCAGGCTGTTTATGTTATAGAGTAACTAATTTCGAGCCTGACGTTGTTGTACCACCATGTACCCATTTGTATTGGGAATATATATGTCTGACTGATATGCCTGCTTTTTGCAGCTTTGCAGAAAAGAATAGTTCCGTTCTTGGTATTGTTATGTACATGTGGTATATTTCATTGCATATACCACATATAAATAACAAAACCAGGAACTAAACTTTTCTTTTCTGCAAAGCTGCAAAGACGAAACATAAGGTAAAGAACCCAGTAGCAAGACACGGATAGACCAGAATCGGGACAATAATCAATACCTACCTTAATGTATAGAATTCCTAAAAATAAAACAAGAATGTAACGATCAAATTTGGAAGATCATCACAAAATGCTCCTATTGCAATTCCTAAGAACAAAAAAAAATTTGTTTCTTTGGACAAAAATAAAAGAGAGGAAAGAAAAATGAGAAAGCAACCAACCAAATCCCCCTCCTTCTCTTTTTAAGTGAATTAGAAGTATGTTTACAACAAGATAAAATCATTGATCTTTTAAGGGCATGCTCTACAGTGACCACGTGACCAAACCAGTCCTCGGTTATGAAATTTTTTTTTGGTGTTCACCATGTCCAAACGCAATGATATATCGCTCTCAAAATTTGGAATATAGGAAATGGGACAATAAATTGCGTTTGTATATTTAGTTTGAGTAATAATTTTGAAAAAAATTATTCATGTAAAAAATAAATGTGTAATATTATTTTCATTTTTTTTGGTGCTCACTACGTCCACACGGATTGAGATATCGTGTTTAGAATTTGAACGATTAAAAAAAAGCACTAAAGAACGTTTGTATACATCAATATGTTTATACTTTCAAAGAAATTTTATTTATAAATTAATAAAATCGGATATTACCACTCGAGTCGAGCACTTTGCAGGTAATGTTTGGTTTGATGCATTTCAGACTTTTTGATTCGCGTATGTTGATAACTGACACAAATTTTGGACTAAATCGTCTAAACATTTAAAAAAATCAATATAAACAATAACATTTGCACATTTGTTGCAAATCAAAAAATAAGTATCTGCACACACGTAACCTGTCATTATTTTTGGAGAATTTTTAGCAATTTCTAGGGGACAAAAAAAGAAGCTTTCAACGTCGGTAAAGTAGAGATCACATGACCAAGCTCGGTTATGAAATTTTACACATTATTTTTTACATGGATAATTTTTTTCAAAATTATTACTGAAACTAAATATACAAACGCAATTTATTGTCTCATTTCCTATATTCCAAATTTTGAGAGCGATATATCATTGCGTTTGGACATGGTGAACACCAAAAAAAAATTTCATAACCAAGGACTGGTTTGGTCACGTGATCACCGAAGAGCATGCCCTTAAAACATCAGATTTTCCTTAATTGAAGATTTTTGAACGATGATAAAAAACACGAGAGCAATCTTTCTATTTTGATTGATCAATAAACTAATGTTCAAGAGCAATATTTAAATTTACACAAGATTTTTGAAGCACACAAAACTACCAGGTATCAAGTTGATGCGGCAAATGGATCAAAATGATGCAAAGTTTTGATACCTATATTCATGATCAACTTGATTCAAATTTCGAGATCAATTATCTCTCATAAAATTTCAACTACTCAACACATCATCAAATTATTTAAACCTCTTACGTGAATGATGATCAATTGTTGATGATCGTTTAAAATTAAATTTTTAATAAAATTTAGAAAAAAATCATTTACTTAGCTCCGTTTAGTTAAATTTATGATTACTGAGGTTGTGGATGTTTGTTTACAAATGTCAGCAAATCTCGATCAAGGATCGATTATCGATTTGCAGAACTGAATTTGGCAGAAAGGAATATTTTTCGAAAATCGTAAACTGTCATTCTGTTTTGTATACTGATGCTAATACGCCTTGAAGTTGTTCTCCTCAATTTTCATTGATCCTCTAAAGCGAATCATATTGAGTTGAAATTCTAGATCAAAATAGCTGCAACAATTTGATACCCCAAGTTTTAGTGTGAGATGATAGGGATCCTTGGTTTGTAAATTTGGCAGATAATAAAATTCCTGATTCAGTTAAAGATATTCTCAGGTTAGGTAAAGGTTTTAGTAACCATGTGATAAAAATTAAGTCGAAACAAATGATGGAAATAGTCAAAGATGTTGAATCAAGTATACACAAAATTCCAATATTAGATCAGCAAGATTTCCGAAACAAGATTTTACACTTGTCAAAGAGCTTTGTTGATAAGAATTGTTTGCACATTAGTAGTATTGATCGTGAAATTTCTGAAGGTTTCATGATAACGAAAGGTTTTCTTAAAAACAACCTGATATAATTTGCATGAATGCTGATAAAGGCAATATTACTGTTTGTATGAAGAAATCAGATTATATTAGGGATATGGAGGATTCACTTTCCAATCGTGATAATTTTGATTTATTGAATGAAAACCCGTTAAAACAATTAAGAAGAAACACTTTCAAGATTATAGACAATTGGAGAAAGAAACTTTTAGGAAAAGATATAAGATGGTCTGATATGAATACCGAAGACACAGTCCTTGGAGATTTTATGGTTTGAGAAAGATTCATAAAGATGACTATCCTTTGAGAATATAGGTATTTCAACTATTAACACTAACACAAAATGTTTAGAACAAAACTTTAATTTGATACTGAAAGACTCCATTACGACTTCAAAATACAATATCGACAATAGCTGGGAATTCAAAAAAATTGTTATCAAAAAAACTGTTCCTGGTGACCATGTAATTATTTATTTGGATGTTGTGGCAATGTTTCCGAGTATACCCCTTGAATTAGTTAAAGAGGCAATTTTAAGTAGATGGGACAATATAAAAACACGTATTCGATTAAGACATTTATCCGATTTTAGCAGAAATAGTTATACTTTCGGTATGTTGATGACACCTTATTATGTGTTCCTCTAGCAAAGTTACAGGCAGTTATCAATGCTTTCAACAGCTTTCATCCAGAACTTCAATTTACCCATGAAATAGAAAAAAATAATAAAATCAGATTTTTGGACATAGAAGTAATTAAAGGTCAGGATGGTAATATTATTAACTATTGGTATAGGGAAAGTACATATCTGGCGTCGGATTAGAGGCGGACATACTGAGATCTTGAAATTTGTATCCATTATACTTATACTCCCTTTGTATTCCATACTCATTCATAGATTGCCTGTATATTACACTAATTTGGAGGGCTTAGAATTTACATTTATTCAATTTTGAAGACTTTTAAGCTGGAAATTGAAAACTTCGTAAATTTTACCATTTTCAACGTTTCAAAAGTGAGATTTGACTGCAATTATCAATATATCAATTTTCAATAATTCGTCTAGGTCACAGAATTCGAAATTGATAAAATTAGTATCTTACATATTATACGTTTTTTAACTTTTTCAATTTAAAATTCATTAACCTTTATGACTATGAATTTAAGAATATTGTACAATTAGGCTGATTCAATGTACATGTTAATGCAATAATTACATTCAATTAGACAACAATTGAAAAGTTAAGAATAACCATTGTTCTAAATAGTGTTTGTAGCAAACAGTTTTTATTTGACGTATTTTCAAGATTGGAATTCCCTTAATTTTCTGAATTGATGCAAATCCTACTAAAAATAATATATCTTTGATGATATTTGGTCAAATATAACAATTTAAATTTTTATAAACAGTTTAGATAAACAAATTGAATTTTTTGGGCATTACAGGTAGAAAAAAATCGGTTTCGAAATAAAAATAGCTTGAGAATGAATAATAACACTGCATGCTAAGATTCACTCAGTGAAAATTCCTGGAATATTTTATAATTAATACTAAACTATAATCAATTGTTTCTGAAAATATTTATTAATACATTTTTATTGATATTTGTGACTAACCTAGACTTTCAACTTAATCTCAAGCTATTTTAATGGAAGGAACAAATTCGTTGTACTTGAACTTGCAAAATATTTGGAAATTTTTCATCTAATTTGTTTATGAAAATATAAATTGTTATATTTTGCCAAATATTATCAAACATATATTATTTATATAAATATCTGCAGGATCCAGAAACCATCTATTCGTTTTAATCATTTCAATATTCTTGAAAAACTTTTAAATTTTGTTCAAAATCTTCAAAAAATTACATTTCTTCAAATTAATCCAAATTTTGAATTATTTTAAATCTTTTCAAATCTTTTAAACCTTTTAAATATCTTTCAAAATGATTACAATTTTTCCTAAAATTTGTTTTAAGTTTCTGGCTAATTTTTAAAATGGCCTTAAAATCATACATTTGGTTCGACAATTTTGGATATCTTAAAATTAATTTTTCAAAATAGAAACTGATTGTTAATTTCCCTAGGAATCTTACGAAATTTTTTTCATTCACTTGACACCTTTCAAAATTCTTAAAAAGCTTCTTCTTTTGGAAATATTCAAAAATCTACATTAAAAAAAAATTGTTGAAATATTTTCTAAGTTTTAAATTATTTTTGAATCGTTTCAAAACTTCTATAAAGGTTTCTAAACGATAAATCAAAATCGTTAAAATTTTCAACACACAAGGATGCGAATTTCCAAACAAAAAACATTAAATTATAATCAAAAACAGTTGAATTTTCAAGTCAAAAAGACGAATTTTTTACAATACAGTAGAATTTTTAACTCGAAAAGTTGAATTTTCAAGAAAAAAGTTAATTTTCAACCAACAAAGATGACGTTTCCACCGTGAAAGATGAATTTTCTACCAAAAGACGAATTTTGAACGATTTGAATTAAACAAAACAAAACAAATTTTTAACAAAATAGTTGAATCCTCAAATAGATGAATTTTCAATCTGAAAAGATGAATTTTAAACCAAATACTTAAATTTTCAACTAAGAATGGAATCGTTCCATTTTCAGTTAAAAAAATAATTTTCAATATATAAAAATAATTTTTCAACTAGTTGTATTTAACCAAAAAAGACAAATGTTAAAAAAATTGAATTTGGAAAAAAAGTTAAATTTTCAACCAAAAAGGTGAATCTCACATAGAAACAGAATTTTTAACAAAGTAGTTCAACTTTCAACAAAAAAAAAGGTAAATTTCCAACAAAAAATCTTAATTTTCCACCAAGAAAATTAATTTTCTACGAAAAAAGATAAATTTTCAACAAAATACATTAATGTTTAACAAAAGTGTTGAATTTTTTAGTCAAAGAGACAAATTATCTACAAAACAGTTGAATTTTCAACCCGAAAATATGATTTTTTAACAAAAAAGTTTATTCTTCACCTAATAGTTGAATTTTTAACCAAATAGTTCATTTTTAATCAAATAGTTAAATTTTAAACCAAAAGTTATGAATTTTTAGCAAAAAAATTAATTTTCAACAAAATAGTTACATTTTCAACCAAACAGTAAACCTTCATTAAAAAAAAAATCAACAAAGTCGTTCAAGTTTTATCCGCGAAAATGAATTTTTAATTAAATAGGTCAGTTTTCAACAATATAGTTAAACTTTGAACCAAAGAGATGAATTTTCAAATAAAAATATAAATCTCTTTTTTTACTGCTCAACTAATTTGTTTACGAAAGTTAATTAAAAACACTATTTTAACACATAAAAAGCAGAATATAAAGGATTTTCATTCGTTTTTAAAATCTAACTTTAGAAATTTTGGACATTACCAAAACACTAAATTGTATTTGCTTAAGTGTCGAAAAAAATTTTTAAACTGAATTTGGCCAATTTTCTAAATAATTATTCATCATTTCGAAAATTTCCAAACCTAATTTTCATACCAAAGAAAAAAGAATTTTCAAAAAAGGAGTTGAATTTTTAACCAAGAAAGATTTTGCAGTCAATAAGGAAAAAAAATCTCAGCCAAAATGTTAAATTTTTAATCCAAAAAGACGAATTTCTGACAAAGCAGTTTAGTTTTCAACCCAAAAATATGAATTTTGAACAAAAAAATATAATTTTCAACACAAAAATATGAATTTTCTACCAAATTAATTGAATTTTCAACTGAAAAAGATAAATTATCAAGCAAAAATTGAATACTTACATTTGCAGTTGAAAAATTTATTTTTAACTAAATAAAAACGAATTTTCAACAAAACGGTGAAAATTTCAACCGAAGAAATGAATTTTTTACTAAAATAATAAGTCTTCAACTACAAAAATGTATTTTTAACAAACAAACAAATTTTAACCAAACAGTTGAATTTTCAACTGAAAAGATTTTTTTTCCCAAAAAGATTAATTTGTAACAAAATACATGAATTATGACAAAACTATTAAAAATTAGGGAATTTTCAACCAAAGAAATGAATTTCCAACCAAACATGGAATAGTTGAATTTTCGGTCAAAAATGATTAATTTTCAACCAAAAAAAAATGATTTTCATCAAAAACTGAGAAAATTTTTAATGAATTATTAATTTGGAAAAAATTCGAGTAAGTTAAGATATATTCAGAAGTTTTGAGAAGATCTAAACTTAATTTAAAACTGGAAAAGATTTCGAAAAATAAAAAACTAAATTTAGATTTTTTAAGATTTCGAAATAAAATTTCGAAGCTTTTTCAGGTGCTTTAAAAGTTTTGAGAAAATGAACAAATTTCTTAACTTTGCTGGAAAAATTTACAATGATCTTTTATCTAAAAAAATTAATTTTAAGAGAATATTTAAAAAGCTTAAACAAATGTTTGAATAATAAATAACAATTAAACAATTATCAATTTGGAAAATAATCAAGTAAGGTTAAAATATATCTAGAAGTTTTGAAAAGATTCCAAAATAATTTGAAACGTAAACAGATTTCAAAACCCATAACATTTGAAAGCTTTCTAAGCATTTTGAAAGGTTTCAAAAGAATAAAAAAAATTTATTAAAATTCCTAGGAAAACTAGAAATGAATTTAAAATTATTATTCTTTTTTTTCAAAATAGAATCTAGAAGGTTTAGAAGCAATTTTTTTGATTTTGCTGGATTTTCAAAAAATTGTAGGAAAAATTCAAGTTTCAAGATAATAAATAAAAAAATTTGCATCAGATTCCTGGAAAAAATTTTCATGATTTTTTAAAACAAATTTTTAAGCGAATATTAAAAACGATTTTAGAACCAATTTCGATGTATGAATTAATGTTTGTAGCTTAAAATTGCCTAAAATTATATAATTTTTAAAATTTATACATTTTTTGATTGATTCTTCAATGTTGAATTATTAAACATTTTGGGTCAGACTTTTTTTTTATCGACTGGAAAATCTTTCTTGGTTAAAAATTAAACTTTTTTCATAAAAATTCCTTTTTTTTTTGTTTGAAAATTAGTCTGTTTTGGTTGAGGCTTAAGTTAATAAAAAGAAAACAGAAGTGCCAGTAGTAAAACCTAAAACGTCTGGAGACAGTAATATTAAACGTATTATTTTTGAAAGGCAGAATAATTATTTTCAAAATTTGCCGAATTCAGTTCTTAACTTTTTTTTGACACTCAAGCAAATGCAATTGTCCGTTTTGGTCTCTGTTCAAAATTTCTAAAGTTAGATTTAAAAAACGACATTTTTGAGATTGTCTCCATATTCTGCTTTTTATGTTTTTAAAATAGTATTTTTAATTAACTTTCATAAACAAATTTTGTAAGCAGGAAGAAAACTTTATGATGTTGATTAATGAGTTTCCAAATTGAGCTAGGGATGACACTATTCATTCCTTTGGACTGTGAGTGCAAAATTATTTAGGAATAATTTAGAGAAATGCGATTGTTTGAGAAATAAACTGAATTTATGATGTTAGTTAATAAGTTTTCAAATGTGGCCAAATTTCAGCCAACTAATAAATTGAAGCTACTGCAGTGGATTTTATAAAAATACTGAAAAATTTGTTCATAAAATTTCACATAAACTTGAACATTTCTTCTTTAATTTTCAATTTTTTAATTCAAATAACATATCGTTGGAATCGTTATAATTAGCAGATTTCGAATATTATACTTATCAATTACCAAGTGCTGAATTGAAAAAATGTTATATTCCGGATTTTAGTCCTCATTAGGTACAAAGGACTCCCGCTGACCAGGATCGACGGCAGCAGTTCGGCTGAGTGAGGGGAAGCCGTTTAGTGGGGGAACCGTTCGCAGGTACCCAGGGCGGAATTGATCATCGCTCTAAAGGCGGATTTACACCAAGCGACCATCGTTCGCGAACGCTGTTCGCGAGCATTCTCGAACAGGAGGCTCGCTCGGTGTAGACGATTGCCCGCACCGAACAGTGTTCGTGAACGCTGTTCGCGAACGTTCGTTCGTGCCCTTCCGTGTTCCGTCACTTGTCGGTAAATCGACGAACCATCAAAGGGATTCAGAGTTCGTTGCGCGTCCGGTGTAAACGGTACTTCTGTAGGAGCACGCACAGCATTTTTCGGAGTGCATCGAATTTATTGTTACATTCTCATCTGAGAAGGTATTGGTTTGATGTAAAATTTGACTTAGTCGGAAAAAACGATTTTTGCGAAGCTGTCTGTCTGTAGGCGCAATAACTTTCGAAAAAATGACCAAAAAACGCACGATATAAAAGAAAGTCAAGAGAAGGAAAACATTGCTTTTTGCAAGCCCTACAAGATTATCATAACAACTTTTTGAATTTTCTAGAAAAATCAAAAATTCAAATTTTGACCCCATGAAACATATAAAAAATAAAAAATAAATCCATTTTGCTTTCAGACTTTCAGACATTTTGCTTCTCATCCTAATGAGAAGGTTTTATGTAAAAAAAAAATTAATATATTTTTCTATGAATAAAACAAACACTGTTTGACCAGAAATGGAATTTTCGATTTTTTGGTAGCATTTTCATTAAGTTAAACAAAAACTGTTCCTTAAGGCCGATAGAGCCTTAAGTAAATAAAGTTCCTTTTTAATTTAAAATAAAAGCAAATTTAAGAATCACTTCAAACGTAGAGGTTTTGTCTGTTTTATAATATTTGCAAGTAAATTTCTTCTTTTTATCTAAGCCGAGCACGATGTGCGAAAACCGTAAAAAGGCGAGCGCGAGGCAAAAACCCAGGGGGAAATTTAACACCGGCGCGGTACCGCGCCAGTACCGCCGGGCGGAGTGCGGTACTGGTGGAATACTGGCATGACTACTGGCTTTATACCGGTAAAACCCCTAATGATAACAATGTTCTGTACTGACTTGCAGTATTTGGCCAGTACTGGGCGAGTACTTACAGTTGGTACTGGTTCGGTAACCTCTGTCAGTACTGACCTAGTACTGGCTGAACCAATAATGCAAATAAGGCTAGGTACTGACCTGCAGTACTGGGCCAGCACTAAAGTTCATTACTGGGCCAGTACTGCAGATTATTACTGAACAGGTACTGGTCAGACTCCAAGTGATAACGAAGGCATGTACTGACTTGCAATACTGGGCCAGTGCATACCGATGGTACTGGCGTGGTACTGGTGAAACCCCTAATGATAACTAAGTTCTGTACTGACTCACAATACTGGGCCAGTACATACCGTTGTTCTTGGCGCGGTACTGGTAAAAGGCCTTATGATAATTAAGTTCTGTACTGATCTGCACCCACTACTATGACAAAAAGGTATTTAAAAAATAAATATTAATCGATTGCGAGTATTTTGACTTTGAATATTAATGATCCTGTGTAGAGTGAATACATATATTACATTTTTAAATATTATATTACAAATAAAATTTCTAACGCTACGGGGTATCGAACCTACATCTATACCTAAATCTATCGCCTAGCAGTCGGAAGTCTTAACCATTGCGCTAAACCTACGAGTTGAAACTAGATGAAAAAGCCATCCTCATAAGCTACAGCTCAAAAAAGTTAAAACACCAAATTTTAAACTCTTTTTTTCTAATTAAATATTTATTATCATACGACGATATGTAAATGTAAAATATACGAACTGTTAACAGGAATATCTATAAAATAATATTTAAATAAATAATTAAAATCGATTACAATTTTTCTTCGTGTAATATTTCGTTTCTGGCGTTTTAGATTACTTTACAACATTCTACAATGACAGTTTTATTTACAGTTTTTAAAAAATTGATTACACGTGAACCATATTTTTAAACGTATTAAATTTTTTTTGTTGATATTTATACTGTCGACATAGTACTGCGCCGATCGTGGAGCCAGCCGTTAGCCAGTACTGGGCGAATGGCCGATTATCTATACTGGTGACCAGTACTGGGCCAGTACTGCGACGGTGGTGAACTCCGGCGGAGTACGGAAAATTTCACCTGTGGCAATTGTCAGCGTTTTTTACTGGGCCCGTAAAGTGCCAGTATTGAACCGACGATTGGCGTAAAGAAACGGGTTGGCCTGGGTTTCAGCCAGTACTATGCCCGTACTGGTCAGCCAGCTGTAGCTAGCCATTACAGGCGCAGTACTGCGCCCGTTGTTAGTAATGGCCTAAGTCCAAAATTTCTTCATGGGACGTATCAGTACTGCGCGAGTAGTAAACCCAGTATAACGACAAACGTTGGCGGCACTCTTGCGTCTGTATCCCGCCGGTAGTGACGGTCAGTACTGGGCTAGTTGTAAACCAGTATGACGCCAACCGTTGGCGGAACTCTTGCGTCGGTATCCCGCCAGTAGTGACGGTCAGTACTGGGTTAGTTGTAAACCAGTATGACGCCAAACGTTGGCGGAACACTTGCGTCGGTATCCCGCCGGTAGTGGCGGTCAGTACTGGGCTAGTTGTAAACCAGTATGATGCCAACCGTTGGCG
>CAKNYM010020669.1:4482-22799 GCA_932195095.1 Andricus curvator | reverse complement strand
CGCCCCCCCCCCCCCCCTCGACAGAAGTTTTCGTGGACTGACGTTAGAACTAGACTCTCCACTATACGGTAAATCACTACTTAACTTGGACATGACTTCGACTCGCAAAACAAATTTTGCGCATATGCGCGAGGACAAGGAATGGAAACCGAGAGAGTCGCAATTGGTTGATGTTTTATACTGAGAAGGTCACCAGCCTTCAGCAGCGTTGTATTAGATAGGAGTTCATATGTTTCCATCTGCGCATTCTCGGCCCACCTCTAAACGAGGAACCAATAACTCTTTTTTTTTTTTTTAAATATATATATATATATATATTCATTTCGTCTATTTGGAACATAGTTCTTGAAATATAAATGTAATAGTCGAATTTTTTCACAGAAATTATTTTAGTAAACAAAGATCAAAACGCATTCTGAAATAAAAGTCAGATTTTCAGTCAGAATAAATGGTTTGAATTATTATTATATTTTATTGTTTCAATCGTTAGAAATAGTATTGAGAACAAAAAAACAATGAAATATTGTGAAAAAACACACCCGAGATGAAAAATAAAGCAAATAAGCAAAGTTTTGATGAGAATGTGCCCGCTTATCGGGCCGATTTTTTCACTGTTAATGTTATTTTTTACGAATAAAACAAAAACTACACATCCTATCAAAAAGTGACCCATGAGAAATGTGTAGATCTTTTTTGAATGCACAATTTTAGTTTAGTCATGATTTGTCGTATCTTGCATAGTTTGACCGTGAAATTGATTTTTTTGATTTTTCATTATTTCTTGTGCAATAAAAATATGAATTTTCGATTTTGCAAGAAAATTCAAAAAGTCGTTATGATAATCTTGTAGGACGTGCGAAAAGAAACACTTTTCCTATCTTGACTTTTTTTCGTATCGTGCGTTGTTTGGCCGAAAATGTTACTTTTCGCTTTTTTGGGGGGATTTTGAAAATGCTGTAACTCGGACAATTTTCTTTTCATCAAAAAAAGTCGTAAGGATAAATTGTTTAGATTTTCGAGTACTATAAGCGCCCGCACATATAATTTCGAAATTTGGAAAAAAGTGGTCTAAAAATTTTTGAAAATGCTCTAACTTTTTGAATTTTCATCCAAAATGGCTGGTTAACGAACTCGATTCCTCTTTTTGCCCCCTGAAACTGTGTGCCAAAGCACAATCTAATCCGATTAGTCTTTCAAAAGTTATCCGATATACAGACGACGACGACGACGACGACAACGACAGACAGACAGACACCGACGTAAAAACCATTTTTTCTGACTCAGGGGGCCTCAAAACGTCGACATTTGATGGAATCCGCGAAAGTCATTTTTCACATAAAACCAATACTTTCTCATTATGATGAGAATGTAAAAAACAATTTTGTTTTATGCATTTTATTGCAACGTGTTTCGTTTTTTCATAAATTTAATTTGTTTATGTTCAATGTTATTTTTTACGATTTGATCCCACAATATGCGTCGTAGCGTAAAGAGGTTCTAAGTCAATTTGTAAATGTAATTTAGGCGAAAAATTTTGTTAGATAAAATGTTATTGTAGCGTGTATCGTTTTTCCAAAAAGTCAATTTTTTTATTTCAAATGTATTTAGTAGTTAAGCTATGACAGTTCGGGGGCACCACTACGTAGTTCCAGCTGTCACCGACAGATGGCGCCACTGGTCAGTTCTTAAAGTCGGAAATTGAACTGTCGGTTAGGTAGATCCCTGGCACATACTCTTGACTCGCTCTCTCTCTGCTGGCGATTCTAAATTAAATTTTGAATCTAAATTTGTCATTGTGTTCTCATGACTTGTACGCTTACATGACGCTTCCAGTTCTCCGTGCTCGTCGTTGCGTCTGCACGACGAACGGATTATTAGTATAAATGTACTCTATCTGTTGAAAAAGGAGGTTGAATAATGATTTTATCCTGTGAATAATATGGATAAGGATACCCTGTAGTTTGCAACGGAGCAGTTGGAAAATAAGGGTAAGGGTTAAATGTATACGGATGCTCGTATGGAGGAATATGATTGAACGGAAAATTTGAAAATTCTTACATGTCCGAAATTCTGTTTGGTTTTTTATCATGAGCTTCATAGGAGTGCGCAGTCGTTGTAAAACGAACATGAGCACTAGGATTATGAGCATATGAATCTAAATAACTGGGGTGAGAATATCTTGATTTATGATAAGGGTTTGTGGGAAATGGAGAATTTAACTCCTGTCCTCCTTCGTACTCGAGCGCGACTTTTAAGGCTGCGTTTGAACTCAGAGGGTTATGTGCTTCTGCTAAGCTTGATATACTCCTGATTTGAGGAAAATAATTTTATCGAAAAATTCGCTAACATTTTCCTCTCGATTCAATCGAATAGTCGAGATTTCATGTAAATACTATGAATAATTTTTTCGGGGTGCAAATCGCTGCTTCAGGTGTTTGATTAAATAATTAAGAGTCGTGAAAGTTTTTCCATGAATACTGTCTCGGGCCGCTCCTTTTAGCCGAGCTAAAAGCGCTTTAAGATACTGTGTTTCACAGTTAACTGACACTGATGATTGACCGTTTATAACATCTTGTATGAAGTCTCTAATGGGCTTGTTCTTGCCATCATGGATATGGATGTTTACGGCCCCTTGTTGCACTGCAAACCACTCTGTCATGGATGTCATCATGGCTTCATTGAGTGTGCGGTTGATATCGCCAGTAAATGGAGTTTGATTAGGATCGTTAAACATTTTGTGACATATTTGTCCAAGAATGAGGATACATTAAAATGAGTAAATTCAAGGAGAGGTGCGAGTTTTATTCAGCCGAATGCATAATTAGACAAGTATTCACTCATAACAATGATTGCAATTTGAATATCTTATGAGAAATGCCTCTATTATAAGGGATCTATTTATACAAAAGTGGGTATTCCGTGAAAGGAACTCAAAAGTGGATTAGATATCTGTTATAATTACTCATGACTAAGAAGTTGGTAACTCCCTTAGAAAACGACTTTTGTTTCAGAAGTGATGTGATAATGGTGTTTATAGACAGAATAACTCCGTTACAATGAAAGTTAAGTGCCTGACTTTAATTGTGCGTTTATCACTGACAAGTAGTACGACTTCGTTGTTCAGTGGAAAAGGGAAGTAAAGGTCAGACCATTACACTATGACGAGTAATGAATGCAAGACTTCGTACATTATGAAAGGCTCTGTAGTACAGTTCGCGTTGTCACATAATAAATAGAATAGCGATATAAATTCACAATTGTATGCTCTAAGTCGCGCTTAGTTGAAAAGCAGATTTGGAAATAAAATTGGAAATATGGTGCAGCTAGTTATTAGTTTGATGAATTTAAGTTATAAATTTTAAACCTTGGTTTATTTGTAAGTCTTTGATAACCACTCAGACATCCACTTTCAACAACTGTTAAAGGTTGAATGAATGGTGATCAATCCATTAAAATAAAATCTTACAATGGATTTGAAAATCGTGTTTTGTTAAAATGTGAAAACTTTGAATAAAAGGAAAGTATGAAATTAAAAGAAAAAATCCTGTATTTAATTGAATGTTTGATGAGTTCATTGTTCGCTACTGGCTCATAAATGCTTCAATTGGCCAGAATTGATTGTTTGAATTAATTTAGCAATTAACATATCAAAAAAGGTTAAAATTTTAAATTAATTAATTTTTCTAACCCCTTAATTCTCTTTTAGACGGGAATTCAACACGGTCGTGGTTTATTTGAGCAATTTCGAATTTAAATTTTGAAATTCGAAAACTGCATTTTGTTTTAAGATGTTGTTAGTTCGCCGAAACGATATTGAACGCGATTTCTGAATTATGATCTTCGATGACGTTGATTTAAGCCCTTCACTTTTACAACCTTGCTACAAAGAGTAGATACAAGGTTAATTCAGGTTGTTTCGTAGGTTTATTAACGATGGCAAAGCTTGCGAGAACGCGAAGTATACCAACGCCAATCTTGCACTTCAAACTTTGACGGATTAAAAGTGGAGGTTTACCGATGAGAAAAGTTGGTGTTAAGTGTTGAAAGGTGGAAAGACGGGTGAGAAAAAAGGTTAAGGTGTTGTGGAAGTGAAGGCAAGGAAAAGGAAAAGGTAGTTGAGGAGAATTTGGCAAGAGAAAAGTGCCACGTGTAGAGATCTAGGTTATGAAACCGAACCGGAAAGTCGGGAAGGCAGCGACGCCTAGTGGAGAAAAGCGTAAAGTGGCAAGCTGGTTACGGAGATTTGACTCGAGTGGTAAGGAGGGAAAAGGTGGTGGGAGAAACAGCTAGGGCCAGTTAAGGAAGAGCGGTCGTTCTGGCAGCAGGTAGTAAAAGCAAGTGAAAGTGACGGGCTAGTGAGAGAAAGTGAGGATGAGCGACGTAATGAGTATCGAAGGGAAAGAAGGAGTCGGAGAGAGCTGGAAGGAGGAGATGTGGAAAGAATTGAGAGAATTCAGGCAAGAGATGAGAGAAGAGTGGGAAGAGGAAACTGCGCAGGCGAGGCGAGAAACAGAACGGGATAGGGCAGATATGGAAGTGATTTTGGAGAAGATGAGATAGGAGATCAGAAAGCTGAGCGTGTGCCGTAGTATGGAGGTGGGAGCAAAAGAGTACTATGAAGTGGGAATCTCAAACGGGGGAGGAGCAGGGGACTTGGAGAGACCAGCCAAGAAAGCTGAATGAAGAGAAACTGCAGACAGAGAGAGAAGAGAGAATGTGGAGAGGGAGAAATCTTAGAGTACTGGGGATAAAGGCAGATGAGAATGAAGTGACAAATGTGGCGGGAACACTAGCGGCCTGGATACAAAAGATTCCGAGAATTGAAAAATCATGGAGGATTGAGGGAGGAAGAGTCCTAAGGCTGAAAACGGCGGAAAATAAATTGGAGATAGTCAGAAGCAGCAGCAAATTGAAGGGATCAGGTCTGTGGCTGGAGGAGGACGCAACAGAGAGAGAGGAGGAGATTCAATTTTGACTGGGGAAGGAGAAGAAGAGACTCAAAGCAACAGGATTGAAGGTGTCAATAAGAAAACTAGAGGCGAAAGTGGGAGGAACGTATTGGCAATGGAGCGAGGACATGGGAGAAATGGAGGTGACAGGAATAGAGGGGAGAGACGGAAAAGGAGAGAAGAAGAGCCTGGAGAGAGAAACCCAAAAAGAATAATGTGTGGGAAGGGGAGTGGAGTGAGGGTGTAAAACGGGATGAAGGAGAGGGGTCGGTTTGAGAAGTGTGTGAATCAGTGGGGAAATAGAAACAGAAACAGAAGCTAGAGACGGTAAGGAATGAGATGAATGAGAGGGAAAGAGTGTACAGTAGTAAGATAGAAAATGAGTTTGAAAAGGATGCACAGTATTGTTATCGGGTTATCAACTGTGAATTATAATTAATCACAGGTGGGTGAGATGGAAGTGAGGAGAAGTGGGCAATTTTGTAATTGTGTAATTTTGTAACTGACGGGTATTGTGTGGGATGAAGTTGGCTGGGAGATGAGATTATTTTTGAATGGTAAGAAGGGGAGAGGGCTTCCGTTTGCGCTTGCATAGTTTAGGTAACAAATGTATGTATTGATGTATTGGTGTATTGGTTTATGAAGACTCCAAAACCCATAAAATGGAGGAGTATAAATAAAGACAATGGAATGGAATTTATTTGAATTCTTCTAAATTTACTCCATTTTACTTTTCAATGGATTTTTTTTTTTAATTTTTAAAAGTTTTCGTTCAATGTATCCTGAGGATTAATTGACAAAATGATCAAAGGATTTGAAATATTTTTTTAATTCCTTGTCATTTTCAAGATCTGTAAAAAATTTCAAAAGATTTTTTTTTTTTAATATTTTAGGTTATATAAAAAAATTACAACAAATTTTTTAATGAGTTTCAGTAATTTAATGGGATTTCAATGGATTTGAAATATTTGAGGGTATTGTAAAGATTCCCAGGCATTTCCAATTCCTTTAAAAAGATTCAAGGGATCTCAAAACATATCAAAGGATATGAAATATTTTAGGAAATTTAAAAAGATTCCCAGAACTTTTTTTATTTATTCCAATAGCTTGAAGGGGTTCCAAGGTTTAAAAATATTTTACCGTATTTAAAAAAATTTTAAGGCATTTTCAAGAGATTTAAACAATTTCAAGAGATTTCCAAGGTTTTTAATAATTTTATGGTATTTAAAAAAATTTGCATGCGGTTTTAAAGAATTTCCTAGAATTTCGGGTGATATGGAAGGATTTTACAGAATCTGTAAGGTTATAGGATATTTTGAAAGATTCCAAGGGATTTTATAAGATTTCCGAGCATTTCAATGATTTCAAGAGATTTTCAAATATTTTTTGCAATTCATTTGGAGTTCGCCCTGAATTCTTATTAATTTATCCTGAATTCTTTAAAATCATTTTGAATTCTTCTAAATTTACACAATTTTACTCAAAATAGTGGGTTTTTAAAAATTTATTGTTTAATTCCTCTTAAAGTCTTTTAAAGTCACCTTACATTCTTAGGCATTTCATCCAATTCTCTTTAATTTTTCTAAACTCATTTTAAGCTTTCTCAATTCAATTAATTTTTTCGTATTTTTGAATTGTTTCGAACTGACTTGATTGTTTTTTAAATTCAGTTTGATTTTTTATGAGTTTCATCGAATTCTTCTAGTTTTCCTCAAATTCCTCTAAATTAACTCAAATTTTATTGAAATCAATGGAATCTTTTCGATTAAAAATTTGTTTCCAATTCATTTGAATTCTTTTGAATTCAACTTGAATTGTTTTGTAGTCATTAGTCACTTCCTTGGTTGGAACTTAGTAGAGTTTCAAAGATTTGAAGAGATTTCAAAATAATTTTTGGAATTCACCCTAAATTCTTATTAATTTACCCTGCATTCTTTTAAATTCTTTGTAATTCTCTTGGATTTTTTCAATTCACTTGAATTTTTTTAATTCACTTGAGTTCTTCTAAATTTACGCAGTTCTATTTAATTCAATGGACTTTTTTGAATGGTTAAAAGTTTTTATTTCATTCATCCTGAAACCTTTTAACCTCACCTTGAATTCTTAGGCATTTCATCAAATTCTTTTGAATTCGCTGGAATTTTTATGAGCTCCTTTCAAAGTTTCTTAATTCAATGAAGATTTTTCATATTTTTAAATTGTTTCCTATTCATTTTATTTATTTTTTTTCTAAATTCTCCTTGAATTGTTATGAATTTCATCGAATTCTTCTCGTTTTCCTTAAATTCCTCTAAATTCATTCCACCAATTTTACGGAAATTAATAGAATTTTTTCGGTTAAAAATATTGTTCCAATGCATTTGCATTCTTTTGAATTTAACTTGAATTTTTGTAAAGTCTTATGAATTTATCCTGAATTTGTTACCCTTTGAGCACGAAAAAAGTACCCTATGAGCGTGACAAAAGGTACCCTTTGATCCCTATATTTTATTTCATAGGGACTGTGAGGCCTGATTTAATTTTACAGTTTGAAACTGAACGAGGCCACATTTTCACATACAGGAAATTGACTTTATGGGTACACGTAAAGATTGAATATGAAATGTTTGAACCCATTTTGTTCATATTTTTTTCATAATATACTGAAATATGATTAAAGGCACGAAATATGACTATTTAACATAATTTTTGTATTAGGAATGATTACTGATGTTCAAAAATGTAATTAAGAAATAATCAACTTAAAATCCTCGTTCGTATCCTTATGCACTCGATACAATTCTTTTGTTAAAAAATTCTACTATTTGATTGAACATATAAGTTGTTTGTTGACAATTCCTTTTGTCAGTGCAAAATTAATTTTTTAAACTGAAAATTTGTTTTTGTGTCGGTTGAAAATTATTTTTCTTTACTAAAAATTCAAAATTTCTATTTTAGGTTGAAAATTCATCTCTTTAATTTTAATATTCAGCTATTATGTTGAATATTTGTATTTTTGGTAGTAAATTCAAGTACTTGGTGGAAAATTGAACTACTTTTGTAAAAATTCGTTTTATCAGATGAAGAATTATTTATTTCATGGAAAGTTCCACCAGTTTCTTGACAAACATTTTTTTTTAAATCCATTTTTGATAGGAATTTTCAACTGTTCCATTTTTCTTCGAAAATTTATATTTCTGGATTAAAAATGTAACTATTTTGATGAAAATTAATCTTTTCTGACTAATTTTTCTATTACGTTCGTAGTGACTTCAACTATTCAGTTTAAAATTCATATGCTGTAGTTGAAGTTGAAAATTCAACTGTTTTGTAAAAAACTCGTCTCTCCAGCTTGAAAATTCAACAATTTGACGGAAGATTAAAATATCCGGTTGTAAATTCGCACATTTGGTTATAAATTAATTTGTTGAAAATTCATTCTGTTTTCTTGAAAGTTCATGCTTCCCGTTTGAAAATTCAACTAATTTGTAGAAAATCGTCTTTTCGTTTGGAGTTTCAACAACTTGGTAGAAACATATGTAAATTCAACTATTTTGTCAAAAATTCTCCTTTTCATGAGGATTCATAACTTTAGTTAAAAATTCAATTATGTGAAAGAATATTTTGTTAACAATTTAATGATGTTATTGAAGATTTAACTATTTTGTTGAACAGTCTTCATTATGGATAGAAAATTCGACTTTTTATGTTCAAAATTCAACTATTACGTTAAAAATTCAACTATATTCTGGAAACTTCGTCCCATTTGCTTGAAAGTTGAATATTGTGGTTCTGAATGCAGCTATTTGGCTGATAATTAATTTTTTTCCGGAAAATTTTATTATTTGTTTGAAAATTCATCTTTTTATATGTCGAAAATTCAACTGCATGGTTACTAATTCAACTATTTTTCTGAAAATTGAACTATGTTGACCAATATTCAACCTCTTCATCATTTCCTTTAAGGCCTCCTCGCTTTTTGCCAACAACACTATGTCATCTGCATACGCTAGCGACCAAATTCTAACCCCTCCTATCCTGACTCCTCCTACCACTCCGGCCTCTTTGGTTTCTTCATATATCTCCCTTACCCTCTCGATCAGGCCTCTCTCCACTCCCCTCTCCTGCATCGCCTCCCACAACCTCCCCCTATCCACCGACGGAAACGCGCCTTTTAGATCCACAAAAAACGCGTACACTCTCGATCCCTTCTTCGCTAATTCTCTATCCACCACGTGCTGCAGAACGTAGATATTTTCGATAGTACTCCTACCTGCCCTAAAGCCCGCCTGCGTCTCTGGCAATATGTTTGTCCAAATTTGATCGTTGAATTCTTGTTTTGTTTTGAGGAATTCTATACATTAACTACAGTGTATAATTCATAGGGAAATTAATTTCTTATTGCAGTTGCGTAGCCTCATTGTCCACACGCAATGACAGACACAGTGAAGAAAATGAAGTTTTTACAAAGTAGTGTAATTTTCAACCAATTCATTCAATATTCAAACAAAAAAGGTGAATTTTCAATGGAAAATTTAATAGTTGCATTTTCAATAAAAAATAAAAATTTACAACAAAATGTGTTATCCCCTGGTAGTGCGAAGTAGTTTTTCAACGTTTTGTAAGAAATTTTAACAAATTTGATAGGGTTTCGATGATTACAGAATATCCTAATTATTTTAAGTTATTTCAAGCTTTTCCCCAAGACAGAAAAAGTACTCTTTTTCGAGACATGTATTTTCAATCTTATTACATCTTGAGAACCTCAAGTAATTTTCTTACTGAATAGTGAACAGATTCCAATTTTATATTTGTAATCAGCACACTTTTATTTATATAAGTACACAAATGTTCTAAGCCACCTCAACAGCTTAATAATCAGATAATAATAATGTGAGTGACGAAATAGTTAGCAAAACGGACAAAGTTTTAGTCGCGGCTTTATTCAAAAAGTTTAATTGTTTTTCAAATAAGGCGAAAAATTCGCACGATCAAATTTGATTGCTTTAAATTTGCAATAAATGAGTTTTTTTTTATTCCAGAAATAATTTCAAATTTCATTTTTATCCAAAATTTTCAACTTAAAAAAATGATCTGATTTAAAAGTGACGATTCTCTGCAGTCGGTGTACCATTAATTCAATTTAAAAATATCTTAACTAAAAATAATATTTTTGCTAATCCGAAGGCAGATAAAAATGTATGTACACCAAACTCTCAGTTTCAGTCCAGTTTCGGGGGTTGCCCGCAAATATCCTTGGCCACAGGACGGGGGGATCGAAACGTAAACAGTCAGGGCCACCAAACCTTTTCCAATTGGAATGCAATATTGCACAATATACTCGACTGAATACTCGCGCACACCGACCCTTCCGAGGACAGAATGCGAGAGTTGGGTGTAACTGGTAATTACATTACAAAGACAGTGTATTGTGGTTCCTGAGGCTGCTTGCTTTCTGCGTTTGGACAAAAAGGGAAAGTGAATTAATTTCACAAACTGTTTATAAATTCCCATTCATTTTGACCGAAAAATGCCCCGAAAAATGAAACGTAGCAAATAAAATTAACCAATGTTAGGACTAACATTTGTTGAGTCTCGTTTGAGCAGCCGAGCTGTAAGGACGTGTTTGTAGTTTTTCCGTCTTATGCCGAGAGTTTAAAGTATTTGGCTTGCGCTAAAAATTTTTCCCAGTGCTGTGATGCCGTGATGTTACTGTTATTTTTACTGTTGCGAGTCTCAGCTTGAGACGAATATTTATATGGAACAGACATTAATCATGTGCAAAGTGCTTCTAGGTTTGTTGTACTTTTTACGCCTGCTCATATGCTGAGGTAATAAATCTTTCGCACGCGTATCTTAATATAGCGACCCACGAGCAGATGCAGAGATCGATGTCAAGCCTAGACGAACAGCTCAAAGCTAAAATACATTCTGTAGAAAAAAATATGCTAGCAAGCACCTCAGCAGGCTTGCAGAGATGTGAAGCCAAAATTGACGCTGTAGAAAAGGAGAATCACGAGCTCAAGATGGAGATCGCAAAGCAGGCTCAACAGGTAGATAGGCTTACAAGAAGAAACAACCTGATACTTTTTGGCATGTATGATAGAGCCAACAGAAGCACCACTTGCGCTGAACGAAAAAGTGCAAAATCTACTCGGAACCAAAATAGGTATAACTCTTAACCGGGAATTGATTAATGGAATTCGCCGCCTTGGTACGACGAAGCGATTCGTAGGATGAAACGACGATGAGTCGTCGGTTTGGACTACGATGCCCTTTCGTCGTTTGAAACGCTGATTTTTCTTTTCGTGTAGGAAACTTGGAAATTATGCAAACAATTTTAATTTGTTTGAACAATATATATGCGCTGTAAGTCGTGAAAATTTATTATTTTGCGGAATTAAAGACGAAGCTAAGTAATGTTTAGAGTGATATTTTTTGTGAAAAATAATTTAAAGTAATTAAAAAAATTAATATCACCTGATCCTTTCAATGGAAAGTCGGAGTGAATTCTAGTTTTGTCGAATCTCTTACACTATGTAGCTTATTAATCAATATTTTCCTATCTCAACGAAACTGATACGAAAAAACAACTATGCACAACGAAACGGAACAAAAATTGTTCAAAAATATAATTATGCTTTAAAAAATTAGGGTACAATTTCTGAGATGAGAAAATACTGAATAGTTAGTGGCACACATCGTGTAAGAGATTCAAGAATTTAGAATTTTCTACACAATTGGTAAAGTGAAATTTTAACAAAGTAGTTCAACTTTCAAAAATGTACACGGAGAGAAGTAAACCCGAGCTTTTACTGCCAACATGTCAATATTTTAGAAAAATTGCCCTAGCCCCCTCCCCCCCATTTCGATCGATGATAACTCGGTTATGAGTGTGGCGCAACATTTTTTATTGGTGGCGCATATGAGCGCATTTGCGGCGCAATCCATTGGGCTACAGAAAACACGAAAATTAAGAGTGGGGGACGAGCTGGTCGTAACTGACCTGAGAAACGGGAAAACAATAAAATTATAGGGCTAATTTTATAATCTGATTATATTTCCATGTAAAACAGCATTGCTTTTTTACAAAAATTTTTAATTAACACTCATTAAAATCAATTGCAGCAAATGGTGAACTCATAAAATGAATTTCGAAATTGATTCATCTAATATCTGCGTAATAAAGTTTATTCTAAAAATTGTGGTAGAAAAAAAAATTGTTTTTAATGGAAATATAATCAGATTATACAATTAAGCACTATTCTCGTGGTGTACATTTGTTTTTCCTGGGGTCAACCTATAGGGAGCTAAATTTTTATTAAATTAGACCCTCATTTATCCCTGAAAGTGGAAAAAATGAGACCTCTATAAACGCTCCAAAGCCCAATTAAGTCCTACAATTAAGAGTTCTAAAAGACGCACTTCAAAGACGCAGATCATGAATTTTGATGAATTTGTGAATGAGATTTGTAAATCGTTGCTGAAGCTAAGAGCACATCATTTCCTTGCTAGAGGGTAGTCATTATTTTTCAAAAATCGAAAGATAACTTTGAAAAATGGTGAATTCTTTATCTCATTTGATTTCGCTAAGAACTTTAATTTTGTGCTCCAAAACTCCACGCAACGATTGCACTGGAATAATTATCAGGCCACAATATTCACAGTAATTGTTTACTTGGTAAAAGATGGAGAACTCCAGCACAAAAGCATGGAAATCATACCGGACAATTTGAGTCATGACACTGTTGCCGTTTATGAGTACCACAAGATAATTGTGAATTATCTTAAGGCAAATTTTGCAGTCCAAAATGTGTACTACGTCTCAGACGGAGGAGGTCAGAATTTTAGGAACAAGAGCAATTTTGCTAATATCCTAGCGCACAGGCAGATTTCGGAATTCCAGCTGAGTGGCATTACCATCCTACCGCTCATGGTAATGGAGCATGTGATGGCATAGGGGCGACTTTTAGACGAAATGCAGCAAGGTTTACCCTACAATGTTCCGCTGAAGATCGCATCCTAGATGCTTCATGACTATTTCAGTGGGCAAAGAAGTACTGCAAGGAAACTAAAATCATTTTTAGTAGCAAGGAAGATCAGGAAGCCACTGCTAAAGATCTGAAAAGCAGATTCGATGCTGTAGTGACAATCAAAGGGACTTTGCAATACCATGCATTTATACCTACTGAAGATGGGAGACTTCAATTGAAAACATTTTCCTCAGTCATGGAATGCGACTACTTCCCAAAAGAGAAGAAACGAAAATTAGAAAACAAAGTGAAAACAACTGTCACTAAAAAAACGAAAGGCGGAAAGAAAGGCAGATAGAAGACCAGACATCAGCATTAAAAAATCTCTGAGCTTTCATTTTACTTTGTCCATGAAACCAATTTTTCGACCCGACCTCTTATTCAATGACTTGATTTTCAAAAATTCATAATTTTTTCAAAATTCACCAGTGAACGTAATTTAGGCATTTAAATAATGGCAGTCTCAACCCTGTAAAATGCTCTAGCGCTAGCGTCACGCGCGTATCAGAGTACTCAACGCTTAATCTCATAAATTACAATTTTTAATTCCACTTTCTAATCTACAGTCTTATAGGCAAAAACCTAAGCTTTCTTCTAAGACCAAAAAAAAAAAAAAAACCTGTCTTATTTCGTTGAAAAGTCCAATTTATTTTTGAACTTCATTTTTGAAGGTCAAATATTCATTTTTTGACAAAATGCGTAGGACCAATCAAAAGGGCGTAAAAACCCGTATCGAATCGGTACTAGACGAAATTTTTTTGATCGCTATTACAAGAGTTAAAAATCGCCGAAATAGACGATATCCACGAAAATCTCAAAACTTTCACCCCCTCTCCCTCGGTCAATACTTATCCGAATGACAAAATTTGTTTCCCATAAACTACTATCCAATAGCACAACACTTTGCCTAAGTTTAACTTAGATCGGACAACTTTGACTTTTTGAGTGGGTACACTTGAGAAATAACGCCCCATTTATATCAATACAAGTGAATCGTCTAGTTGCAAAACCGGCCAACTCCTCGATTTTGGAAAATGCGTTTTTTCAGTTTTTAGAATCCTAAGTAAACTTTTGAACCAACTGGAAACAAGAAACCATGAAAAACCCACTCAAATCCCTGTTTTATATGCGTTCGAAAATCACGATGTCCTGCAAAACCGGCCAAATCCTCTCGCCGGTGAGTTGCATAACCGGCCATCTCCATATCCGCTGGACGGCGCTTCTACTCCAGCTGAAAATGGCCGCTCGTTCCGTGTAGTCTTCACCTACTTCAGGATGGAGAAGTTTGGGAAAGAAGTTCCTTTTAATCAAACAAGAAAGAGGAAAAGTGACCCTACTACGTGGAAAAGGAACAAAGCCAAAGTTCTAAGGTTATCTTCGTAATATCATACTCCTCCTAGCGGACCGCGAGAACGGAAGGGTTATTTCTTACTCGATAACAGTCAGAAGTGAGCTAGTGGGCTTACTCCTGATTAAGCTAAGAGCGAAATCTCACTCCAATCCAGTAAAGTTTCACTCTAAGAAATTTTAGGGCCACGCAATTGCGTGACCCTAAAGTGACCACATAGTGACCATTCCGTTTACTGGGCCCACTAAGATATTATTATTATATTGCAGCAATCCGACGTGCAATATTGTGCGCCGGGTTGCCGTACACAGTTTTTAAATCTTAAAATTAAACACATGGATAAATAATTATAAATATGAAAACAGATGAAAGGCGTGTTGAACTTTTTTGGAATTGTGAATAAATGTCACTTTAGGTTCACGAAATTGCGTGAGCGTTCCGTTCACGTGGAATTCAGGACCGTTCCTGTTACATTTTCATAATTCCTAGCGTAATTTGTTACCGGTACTGCCCTACTGGTAATCCAGAAAAAGCGAGCTGTGGACACTCTTCTAAAGCTTACCAATGCAGCTCTATAACGACGAGCAAGGTCAATAAGTTTCACTTAGATTTTTACAACCAACCTGACACACAAATTCAAGATGCATTCATTCTTAAAAACGTCGAGCCTCTCGCGATTAAACGTCCTCGAAATATTGCCTGCCAAGCAGGTTTCTGTATGTAGAGAGGCGTTCCTTGATGTGCTAGGGATAACAAAGCACCGAGTAAATACTGTCATAAAAAATTTCAAGGTTCATGGTACTATGCCCAAAGAAAATAGGGGGCGAGACCGAACATCTAAATTATTTGACAAAAAAAGAGATGCTGTGATTGCCTTCTTAAAAACTTTCAAATGCATTGAATCTCACTATTGTCAAGTAAAACTGCAGTAAGACACTACCTCGGTAGTGAACTGAACATAAAAAGGATGTGGCGTATGTACAAAAGCCGTGACCGAGGAGAGTTCGCCGAGAACTGACGTGCGTTCAAAATTTTTGGAACTGAAGGAGAGGATCAAAACAGCTAAGACAGAAAAAGAAAAGCAGATGCTTTTGACTGAATAGACGCTACACAAAAAGCGAGCTTAAGCTTTTTATTCTCTCCTTAAGGAGAAGAGGGAGGATTTACTGACTTTGAGCTTTGAATACCAAAAGAACTTTGCATTACCGAAAATTCCCGACCAGACCGTTTACTACACTTGGGGAGAACATGAATACCCAAAAGGTTCAAATGAAATTGCTTCAGCGTTATTTCACAGGCTACAGCAAACCGATTTCACCGGGATTAATGTCCTCAGATGTGTGGCTGATGGCTGTGGAGGCCAAAACAAAAATACCACGTTGATGTTGACGCTTCAATATTGGTTGACTCGGCATGCCCCTAAGCACCTGAAGAAGATAGAGGTTGTTTTCCCCATTCCTGGGCATTCTTCCATCCCTCCAGCTCGTGTTTTTGCTCAATTTGAAAGAAAGTTAAAGAAAATCGAGTCCCTCGTTCAGCCTGCAGAGCATGAAGAAATTCTATCTGAAAGAGGAACAGTGTTCAAGCCGGAAAGAGATTACACTGATCATGATTGGAAGAAGACCAGCAATACCTTCCTCAAACCACCTGCACAGTGGCATTTCAAATTAGCCCCGACGAAAAGATTTTTCATAAGGAAAGATAAGAATAAGGTGGTGTTGATGCAAGGGGAGACCACCTGCAGATCTGAGATAGGAGTCAGAAAATCGGTTGTGAAGAGTACGAGAAGTATTATGAACAGCAAGCTTTAGAGCGTGGCTCCGGGTACTGTGGTGAAGCCTCTGAAACTTCGCGATGTCCAAAACCTACTAAAGAAACATTTTGGTCCAAATTGGGATACAGACAACCGTTTGATTTTGTACAAAAATATCTTGGCATCGTCTGCTCAAGGAGGAGAAAACAGAGAAGAAGGAAACACGGTTGAAGAAGACACATGGATAGACCATCATGACGAGATGTGTGAGCCTGTCGAACAAGATATCGCCTTCAGAGTCTAAATTTTGTATGTTTTATATTTTGTGTAAAAGTCTTGCACATTCAATGATATTCAATGTGAAAAAATGAAATTCAGTTACATGAAATATTTTTGTATATTTTCAATCCTAAAAACCCAGTATTTAAATTTTTAGCGAAATTTAAGTTCTAGTTTGTAGCGAAACCGGCCAACTCCAAAATAAAAACTTGAATAACCCCCTCCCTTCACGTGCCGCTGCCACCCTGAATTGTGTTTTGAAACATACTGCCCTAATGTCTTTAAAAACCAAAGAGTTTTGGTTTCCATCTCATTCTGGCTAAGTGTGACAGAAAGTCAGCTTTCCCCAACAATTTTGTTTTTTGGAACAAGGACGTATCATAATATTCAATTTTTAGTCCTCTTTTAATTCCACCAGAAGAAGAATATATTGGAAAATATGCAACAACCGCATTTAATTTACGAATTCTTATTTATATATCTTTAAAATATAAAGATGTCAAGGAATCTGTATTATCATTAGAGAATAACAGAAATTTTTAGCTATTTTAGGAGCTATGAATTGAAAATTATTTCAATTAATTTTCTTCTGAATTAATTAAAATAATTCTCAATTAATAGCTCCATCTAGTCTGAAAAAACGTTAAAAGATTCTGTTATTCTCTAATGAAGGTAGGAGAAAAAAATTAATAGACAAAAGTTGTTCACCTAAAAATGAGATAAAAATTAGTTATTAATCACTTTTTTGTACGACGCTCAGTTTCAGTTTTATTCATAAAAAACAACATTAAAATATAAAATAAAATCGTTTGGACAAACGACGCAAGCTACGAAAAAAAAGAATAGACTACTGAATAGGCTACTGAACGAAAGAGAAGTAAGAGGGCTACGTAGCACCAAGAAAGTGTGAAATAACCCCGCTTCAGCCTCAAATTGGTCCTAAGTCGATACGGTCGCTTATGTGACAGTGCAGAAGAAATTCCGGTTTATATTCGATCTACCCGCGTATAATATACGTTTGATATAACAGTGTTGAATTCAATATAGAAAAGTTCGCAATTTATACTACATCGAATGCGAAGCACGAAATGCGTGATGAGAATGTGTTCGTTAAGGCCGCAGGAATTCTAACGAAAGAGAATTCACAATCACGAAATGACAGTTATAGCCTTTGATCTTTAACTTACGAGCAAAGCGAGCCGCACGCTATGAGAATGTACCCGCGCCGCGGGCAGATTTTTAAATGTTATTCAGGGGATCCGCAAACCCATAAGCGAAAAGTTTGGTGTTGCGAGTTTCTGTCGCTTATTATGATTTTTTGTAGTTTTTTAAATACAAATTGTTTTCAGTTCATAATAGACTACTTTCTACTGATAAATAGATGTTTACATATATTTTATAAAAATTGCTTCCTTGTAGACGGGGGTTTCTAATGACCTCCATTTTCAAATCTACTTTTTTCACCTATTTCGATATAATTTGACCCAAGGTACTTGAAATTATAATTTTGTTTTCAAATGTCTGTGTGTATAACTTCTTTCTGTTCATCATATCTCGAAAGGTAAAAAAGCTGCCCAAGCAGTGTCCCTTATCTAATGGCAGCCTGTAATACACCTTTATATCCCTCCAGGAAAGCACATACAGAACCATGCAGAAAAAAAGTCTGTATAGAAAAAGTTGGTTATTGTCATGTAATATTACAGCAAATCCATACAGACTTAACTTTTCTATATGGATATGTATGGAATGTCCAACAGAAGATGTTCAGGTTTCTAATGGCTTCTGTATGGATTTGTAATTCATTTTGGGAAATGCCACATTGGACCCTACGAACCCCCGTGTCTGTATGGTTCTGTATGGAGTTTCCCTCAGAAGAGGATCTGGTTTCTGTATGTATTTGCAATTTGATATGGGGAATTCCACATTGCACCATACGAACCCCTGGGTCTGTATGGTCCTGTATGGAGTTTCCTACA
>CAKNYM010020663.1:17072-28228 GCA_932195095.1 Andricus curvator | reverse complement strand
TGTGAAATTGTAATAATCTAATTGAATTGGATTGAATCACCCAAAAAAATCAATATATACAGGTAGTAAAGCGAGTGTAAGAGTAAATGGGAAACTGAGTGACTGGTTCGATATTATGCAAGGCGTGAAACAAGGATGCGTTATGTCCTCATGGCTATTTATCATTTTTATGGATAAGTGTCTAAGAATGTCCCTCTTCGACGAAGAAGGTGTAGATCTCGAAACAGTGAAGGTACGTGGGTTAGCTTTCGCAGATGACAAGATTATTATGGCAGAATCGATCGAGGACTTGCAAAGAATGTTGAATATACTTAATACAAGCATGAAGAACATGGGCCTTAAAATTAACGTAAATAAAACAAAAATCATGGTGTTTGAGGGAAAGAGTGAGAAAACAATGTGCAACATTGTCCTAAATGATGAGAGATTAGAACAAGTTGACAAGTACGTATACCTAGGTAGTCTATTCACTAGCGACGGAAAAATAGATGGGGAGTTAGATAGGCGCATAAATAAGGGTAGACAGGTTATCCGTAGAGTAGGATCCATCCTCGCAAATAAAAACATATCAAAAAAAGCTAAAATGGCCATACATAATTCTATATTCGTACCGACTCTACTATAGGGTAGCGAGACATGAACCTGTCAAGAGAAGGACAGGAGTAAAATTAACGCGATTGGCATGTAACCTCTACGCACAATATGCGGAAAATACTGATGGACAAAGTCCGAAACGAGATAATCCTCAAAGAATGTGGTGCAAAAGAGACAATAGTTGACACATGGGAAAGAAATCAGTTAAGATGGTTCGGACATGTTGAAAGAATGAAAGATGAACGACTAACGAAACAAGTGTATAAAGGTAAAGTAAATGGCGGAATGCCCAGAGGTAGACCGTCAAAAGAATGGTTAGAATCTGTAAATGAGACACTAATCCGAAGAGACAGAAGAAGCCATAGAAACACGAAAGCTTGCATAAAAAAATGCATGGACGTGAAGGAAGCTAGAGTAGTATACCAGGACAGAAAAGTGTGATGACAAATAGTTTATAAACAGAGTGACAGTAGAATGAATGACGCCTGAAACAAAGAGCTTGGATACTAATGGGCCCAAGTGGGGAACCACACATAACCATTTTGTGAGGCTCTTCACCTGGGGTGATCGCTAGAGAGATTGATCAGCAACCTGGATCGGAGCAGTGTTGCGGAATGAACGTGTCATTTAAATAAATAACACGAGAATTGCAGATAAATCTAAAATATCTATACCTAACACCTATATACCTATATACCTATTCACCTTATACCTATATACCCACCTACACACTACTATTTTCCAACCGAGCAAGTCACGCCTACCCCGAAAGGGAAATGGCTTAATGGTATAATAATAATAATAATCTGAGGACTCCGGCTGCCCCAAATCCTAGAATTAGTGTAGATATGCTATACTTTTGTGCAGATGTATTGTTTCTTCATCAGGACTTTTTTTTAAATCGCTGTAGATATGCTTATCAAGACCTAATTATCTCGAAACTTAATCATAATTTTTAACAATGATTAGCATAGTTAAATTCGCCATTTCATAACGAATACAACGATATAAAAAACTAATTTTTGATAAAAATGCAGTTGTATAGCTTCTGCATCCGGACAGCAGATTTATAAGAGAAACGTATAAAGGAATCTAAGCAATATGTAGCATTATAATTCATCGAACAAGGAAGAGTTCGAGGAATAATTGAATGCAATAAATCTGACGTGGGGAAATTTTCTATAAAAAATTGAATATAATTGCGTATAAGATCAGTTTCAGGTTTATAGGATTGACCCTAGTGAGGCTCGCGACGATCCGGTTGAACCGGATATTACGGCCTCGGAAAACGAAGATGAAAGCAGAAATCTCTGCTACATTAATCGCAGTGCGAAGTGAAAATGAGAGGATTCTTCATTTTTTTTTCTTTTCTCCTCATCTCAGGGACTGGCTGCGGGTCCCTCGTCCCTATAATTACGTATACTTATTTCGTATTTACCTTTGTTGTGTTATGTACCGCACATATCTTTACTTAACATTTCACTTTCGCGTCAACTTTTATTAACGGTTCTTGGTGCGACGTGCTACATATCTTCAGCATCGGCAATATGAAATATTATGCGCGAAATGAGAAAAGGGACAGGACATGCCGAATCACTTAGAGCAGCTGTAAAACGGATTTATTACAAGTGCCACGAAAATATCCTCATTCGTTATTTTATTTTTACACCTCCCATATGCCACAAAATCCCTCTCAAATTTCATTTTCGTATTTACGCATAAAATTAGACATAAACTTGCGCATGTTTTCAGCAATCGTCAATAAAGTCCTTCTCCCCCATTTTGCATACGTTATTTTATATAAGGGACAATACTTAAATTACGTAACTTTACGATTTGTTATAATGTACATACGAAAGAGGGAAGAATAAACGAAAAATAAATATTCAAAACAATTAAAATGTAATGTAGATTTTTGAAAATGTTGAACACAAAATTTATAAGCTTTTTAGGCATTTTGAAAGGTTGTACTCGAATAAAAAATTTGTATCAAAATTCCTAGAAAAACTAAAAAAGAATATTTAATAAGATTTCCAAAATTTTCAAAAAAGATTTGGATGATTTTAAGGTAGTGTTCGTTCATTTACGTAATTTTTCGAAATTTGCGAATGAAACAAATAACTCAATAGAAGTCAGGGATTTAGAAAAAAAAATCTTGCAAAAGTCAGAGAATTTCTATAACTTTAAATAACTGTCAAGCAGAATAAATTTGAAATATTTCAATTTCAATTTGAAGTTCTTGTATTCCGTTTCAAAAAAATTCTAGATGAAAAATTTTACAAGCTTGAGATTTGAGTATTTAATTATTAATGGTCCGGGAAAATGAAATATTATTCAGGGAAAAATTAGGGAATTTGTAAAATGAAGTTTTGCGGTAACCCTGAAATAATATTCTTGTTATTAATTTATTTGCCTTGTATTTATATTTATATTACCTTTTTTTGCGAATTCTTTCTTCTGAAGATTATCTTTCTAGCTATAAAATTTATTATTTGTTTGAAAATTTAACAATTTTGTTAAAAAGTCATTCTTTTTGGTTTAAAATTCAACTATTTCATAGAAAATTTACTTGTTGTTTAAAGTTCGTATTTTGGTGTTGAAAAGTCAACTGAAATCTTTCTTGGATGCAAATTCAACTATTTATTTGAAAATTGGTTTACTTAATTTAGAAATTCATCCGTTTTAGTAGAAATTTCATCTTTCTTGGACAAAAATCCAACTATTTGGTAGAAGATTCAATAATTTTGTTAAAAAGTCAGCCTTTTTGTTTAAAAATTTAACTGTTTTGTTGAAAATTCGTTTTTTTGGGTTGAAAAATCAGTATCTTCGTAGAAAATTGACTTCTTGTTTAAAACTCATATTTTAATGTTGAATAGTCAAACTAAAATTTTGTTTAGATGAGAATTCAATTTTTTTTTAATTTGATTTTTTGATTTGAAAATTCATCTGTTTAAGTAGAAATGTCACTCTTTTTGAATAAAAAAGCAACTATTTGGTTAAAGATTCAATAATTTTGGTAAAAAGTCATTCTTTTTGGTTAAAAATTCAACTGTTTTGTTGAAAATTCAAGTATCTTCGAAGCAAATTTACTTCTTATTTAAAACTCATATTTAAATGTTGAAAATTCAAATAAAAATCTTTTTTGAATGAAAATTCAATCTTTTTCAAATTTGTCTTTTTGATTTAAAAATTCATCTGTTTTAGTAGAAATTTCATCTTTCTTGGATAAAAATGCAACGGTTTGTTTAAAAATTAATCTTGTTTGCTTGAGGATTCAACTATTTTATTTTTTCATTCATCTCTTTGGTTGAAAGTTTAAATATTTTGTTGAAAATTGATCTTTTTTAACTGAAAATTCAACTGCGTGGGTTCAAGCTGAACTACTTTGTTGAATCTTTTTTTTTTTGAAAGAAGATTTATCTCTTTGCTTGAAAATTGACCAACTTTTGATGAAAATTAATTTTTTTGCTGAAAATTCATAATTTCTGATTGAAAATTCAATTTTTACATAGAAAACTCGTCTTTTGGCTTGAAGGTTCAACAATTTAGGTAAAAAGTTTTCTTCATGACTGAAAAATTTTTATTTATTAAAAATCCGTCTTTGTGGTTTTAAAATTCATTTTTTAAACGGAATTTCATATTTTTTGGTTGAAATATCAACTTTCGCACTTTTTTGTTGAAAATTCATGTTTTTAGGTTAAAAATTCAATGATTTTGTGGACAACCGAATTGTTTTGTTGAAAATTCCAGTATTTTGTTGAAAATTTTATTATTTTGTTGAAAATTTAAATATTTTGTTCAAAATACAAGTATTTTGTTAAAAAATCATGTTATGTGGTAGAAAAGTCATTTTTTTGTTTAAAATAAATAAATAAATTTAAATATATTAAATTTGTATCTGAAATATTGTTTTATTCCGTTAAAAAATTAATTTTTAACATAAAATATGAATTTTTAACGAAATGCATGCATTTTTAACAAAATGCATGAATTTTCAACCAAAAAAGATCACTTAAAAAAATGAAACATTTAAATTTTCAGTTAGAAAATTAATTTTTAACAATATAGTTGAATTTCCAACCAAAGAAATGAATTTTCTACCGCGAAAGTTGAATTTTCAATCGAAAAATGACTTTTCAAAATTGTTGAATTTGCTACAATATAGATTAATTTTTCACAAAATGGATCAGTTTTCAACCAAAAAGATGAATTTTCAAGCAAGAATCTTTATTTTCTACAAAAAAAAATAAAATTTCAACAAAACATATTAAGTTTCAACTAAAAATACACATTTTTACCAAAAATGAAGCAGTTGAATTTTCAGTAAAAAAAATTAATTTTTATTTTAAAAAACGAATTTTCAAGACAGAAGTTAAATTTTTCACCATAATAGTTCAGTTTTCAACCAGAGAGATGAATTTTCAAGCAAGAATCTTTATTTTCTACAACAAAAAATAAAATTTCAACATAGTTAAATTTTCAACCAAACCAGTTTCAACTTATATCAAGAATTTTCAAGCAGAAAAATGAATTTTTAACAAAAAAGATTAAAATTTCCAGCTAAAAAATATAAATTTTCAACTTAAAATGGAATAATTAAATTTTTAATTAAAAGAATTAATTTTTTACAAAAAATATGAATTTTTAAAGAAAAATGCATGAATTTTCAACCAGAAAAGATCAATTAAAAAATGGAACAGTTAAATTTTCAGTTACAAAATTAATTTTCAACAATATAGTTCAATTTTCAACCAAAGAAATGAATTTTCTACCGCGACATTTGAATTTTCAATCGAAAAATGACTTTTCAAAATTGTTGAATTTGCTACAAAATGGATTAATTTTTCACGAAATAGTTCAGTTTTCAACCAAAAAAATGATTTTTCAAGGAAGAATCTTAATTTTCTAACAGAAAGAAACGAAATTTCAACAAAAGATATTAAGTTTCAACTAAGACAAATTTTCACCAAAAATGAAGCAGTTCAATTTTCAGTTAAAAAAATTAATTTTTAATAAAAAAACGAACTTTCGACAAAATAGTTAAATTTTGAACCAAACCATTTTCAACTTATATCAATAATATTTAACCAGAAAAATTAATTTTTTACAAAGTAATTAAATTTTCAATTAAAAAATAAAAATTCTGAAGTTAAAACGGAATAGTTAAATTTTCAGTTAAAAAATTAATTTTTAACCAATAATACGAATTTTCAAAAAAGGCGATTAATTTTCGACCTAAAAAGCCGAATTTTTAACAAAATGCATGAAATTTCAAGTAATAATCTTAATTTTATACAAAAAAGAAAAGAAATTTCAACAAAATATATTAATTGCCAACTAAGAATGACATATTTTCACCAAAAATGAAGCAGTTAAATTTTCAGTTGAAAAGATTAATTTTTAATAAAAAAAACGAACTTTCAACAAAATAGTTCAATTTTGAACCAAACCATTTTCAACTTATATCAATAATCTTTAACCAGAAAAATTAATTTCTTACAAATTAATTAAATTTTCAATAAAAAAATAAAAATTTTGAAGTTAAAACGGAATAGTTCAATTTTCAGTTAAAAAATTAATTTTTAACCAATAATACGAATGTTCGAGAATGTAGTTAAATTTTTCACCAAAATAATTCAGTTTTCAACCAAAAAGATGCATTTTCAAGTAAGAGCAAGAATCTTAACTCTTTACAAAAAAAAAAAAAACAAATAAAATTTCAACAAAGTATATTAAGTTTGAACCAAAAAAGACAAATTTTCACCAAAAATGAAGCAGTTGAATTTTCAGTTGAAAAAATTAATTTTTAAACAAAAAAACAAACAAAAATTTTCAATCAAACCAGTTTCAACTTATATAAAGCATGTTCGAACAGAAAAATGAATTTTTAACAAAGGATTAACATTTTCAACTAAAAAATATTCATTTTCAAGAAAATTTTGAAAATTAATTTTTTCAACTGAAAATTTAAATATTGCATTTTGCGTTAAAAATTAATCTGTTTTAGTTCAAAATTGATGTATTTTGTTGAAAATTCGTCTTTTTCGGTCGAAAATTAATCTTCTTCGTTGAAAATTAATGATTTTGTTTGAAAATTTAACTATTTAATGAAATTCTCTTTTTTTAAATTCATGTATTTTAGTAGAAAATTAATTTTATTCCTTGAAAATTCATCTTTTTGGTGTAAAAATTCTTTTTTTTTTGGTTGAAAATTAATTTTTCAACTGAAAATTTAACGATTCTATTTTTAATTGTAATTTTATCCTTTTTACTTGAAAATTCAACTATTTTGATGAAAGTTAATCTAGTTTGTTGAAATTAAACTATTTTGTTGAAAAGTATCCTTTCTAGGTGAAAATTCGACTGTTTTGTTGAAAATTAACTTTCCTGACTGAAAATTTAACTAATCCGTTTTTTGCTGAAAATTGATCGTTTTAGTGTGAAAATTACCTATTAAATTTTTCATTTTAAAAGTTAAAAAAAAATTAATTTCTTTGAAAGAAAATTTTACTAGTCCATTTTTGGTTGAAAATTTATCGTTTTCAGTTGAAAATTCAACTTTTGAATTTTTCATTGAAAATTCATCTTTTGGGATTAAAAATTTACCTAATCCTATTTTCTGCTTTTTTTGTTGTTGAAAATTAATTTTTTTAACAAAAAATTTAACCATTTCATTTTTGAATAAAAATTGATCGTTTTTAATTGAAAACTCAACTATTTGGTTGCAAATGTATGTATTTTGCTGTAAATTCTTCTTTTATAGTGAAAGAATAATCTTCTTGATTAAAAATTAATTTAACTATTTTGTTGAAAATAAATGTTCTGAACTAAGAATTTAACTATAGTTTTATAGTTTAAAATTCAACTATTTCGTTGAAAATTATGGTTTTATGTTAAAAATTCATACTTCTGGGTTGAAAATTCAACTGTTTTGTAGTAAAATCGTCTTTTTGACCTAAAAATTCAACTGCTTTGTTGAAAATTCGCCAGTTTGGCTTGAAAATTCAGCAATTCGTTTGACATTTCTTCTCCATTGAATGAAAAATCTTCCTTGGTTGAAAATTAATTTTTTTTTGCTTGACATATCAACTATTACATTTTTAGTTTATTGTTGAAATTTCAACTATTTTGTTGAAAATTTAATTTCTTTTGAAGTCATATTTATTTTCTGAAATTTGACTGTTTTGTTGCAAATTTGTCTTTTTGGATAGAAAATTCAACTATTTTGTTGAAAATTTGAATTTTTTGTTGAAAATTCAACTGTTTTGTTAAAAAGTCATCTTTTTCAAAATTTGGATTTGAAAATGCAACTGTTTGTGGTTGAAATTTAATCTTTTTTTGTTTGTTAAAAACTGGTCTTTTTTGCTAGAAAATTAATCTTATGAGTTGAAAGTTCAACTATTAGGTTAAAAATTAATTTTTTTATTAAAGATGCATCATTTTAGTTAATTTTTTTTATTAAAAATTTAACTATTCATTTTTGTGTGGAAAATGTACATTTTTTTATAGAAATTTAATCATATTGGTAAAAAATTCATTTATTTGGCTGTAAATGAACTATTTTGCTTGAAAAACTTTTTTTGTTTTTGGTTGGAAGTTTATTTTTATAACTTAAAATTTATCTCTTCTATATTTGTTTGAAATTTAGTAGGAAATTCATATATTTTGTTAAAAATTGGTCTCTTTTAGTAGAAAATTCATCTCTTTGGTTGAAAATTTACCTATTTTGTTAAAAATTCGCTTTTTTTGAATTTAAGATTCATCATTTCAGTTTTTTTTAGTTTAAGATTAAATATTTTAATTCAAAATGTAACTGTTCCATTTGGTTGAAAATTCATCTTTGTAGGTTGAAATTCAGCTATTCGGCTACAAATTCAACTAATTTTGTTGAAAATGCGCCTCTTATTCTTCAAAGTTTAACTATTTAGTTGAAAATAAATCTTTTCGGGTTTAAAAGTCAACTGTTTGCTGAAAAATTCGACTTTTTAGTTTGAAAACTCAAAAAGTCTTTTGCTGAAAATTAATTTTCGTTGATTGAAAATTCAACTGTTTTTTTGAAGTTAATGGCTGCGGATACCCAAATTTCCGTACGAATAGCCAGATTTTTTTCGGTACGTGTAGGCACTTCCTTGGTTGAAGATGCAATATATTTCGACTTGAAATCCGAAGCGTTTCATATTGAATATAATGTGGCGAAGAGGCCCCCCCCCCCCCCCGTGAAACAGTTCTCAAAATAGCGTGAAGAATTTTTTGAAAGGGCCCTTATTAATATGGAATGTTGTATAACATTTACCATTTGCGATGTTCCCATATGTCTGAATTATCTTTGATGTTACTCAATAGAGAATAATTTTTTTCTGATTATAAAGAGAATGATTGATGTGATTATAAACAATTTGCGAGGTGGCTTGGGTATTTGCGTGATTAGGGTTTAGAATCTTTGCGTAAATTTGCTTTGAAATGATGCGAATTTTCAGCAGCAGGGAAGTTTAAATAGTTTATAGAATCGCCTGGAGCCGCTGAGATTCCTCGGCAAAGAGGATTCATCGTGGCGTAAGGTACACGTGTAATATGCTTTCTCTAAGAGGTGAAAATTCTGAACTTTCTTCAGCTATTGAAACGTACTATTCGTCCTGTCCTCTTCGGATACGATGTGATGATGCTACCCTGTCTCTCACTACTAAGTCGCATACTTGCTATTATAAAACGATGCGCACCATCATCTACTTCACGAGTCAACTGACAATCACGCTCACTATAACCAGTCTCAACATGAGTGCGAAATTGTCTTACAACCACGCAAACTTCTATTTTTCTCTCACTTCTTTCTTAACTTTTAGAAACAAATGATGTGAAATCATTTTTAAAAAGCTTGAACCAATACAAGACGATCTTCCTTTTACACTTTTCTTGTACGATTAATCGTTTTCAAGTTATAGCGTTATAAGCATTTTTCGATACAAGTGCGCGAAGATGGCAATGCCCGCACGAGTAGGAAAGCGCAGCACGAACCCTTTGGTTCGTCTTCGGTTCACATCGACTCGCCCTTCGGGGTCGAGCTGCGCCTTCCCGCTCGTGCGGGAATTTCCATATTCGCGCACTTGTATCGAAAAATGTTTATAACACTATAACTTGGAAACGATTAATTGTACAAAAAAAGTGTGGAATGAAGAAGGTCTTGTATTGGTTCAAGCTTTCTAAAAATGATTTTACAGATTTTTTTTACATGAATAAAGTATTTGTTTAAAAAACTGGTAGTTGTAACTGAATGAATTAGAGTAAGGAAATTCCAGAAAGTCAGGGAAAGTTAGGGAATGTCAGGGAAAACTTAACAGAGTCAAAGAATTTTCAATAAACTGAAGCCGAAGTCAATTTTATTATTTTGTTGAAAATTTAACAATTTCGTTCAAAAGTCATTCTTTTTGGTTGAAAATTCATCTGTTTTGTTGAAAATTCATATTTTTTGGTTGCAAATTCAACCACTCAGTTCCAAGTGAAACTATTTAAATAAAAATTAATTTTGTTGGTTGAATATTCATCATTTTAGTTAAAAATTCATTCCTTCAACTAAAAATGTAACTATTCAATTCTTAGTCGCAAATTTAACTTCTTTGATATACATATAATCTTTTTGGCTAAAAATTCATCTGTTTGGTTCAAATTGTCACTATTTCATTGAAAATTTATTTTATTTTGTTGAAAATTAATTTTGTACTGAAAATTTAACTATTTTATTTTTGGTTAATACTTCATTATTTTGGTTGAAAATTGTTTTTTGTTGTTGAAAATTCATGTATTTTGTTGAAAATTTGTCTTTTTTGGTAGAAAATTAATCTTATGAGTTTAAAATTCAACTATTTGGTGAAAAATTCATTTTCTTGACTGAAGATTCATTTAAGTTAAATTTTTGTATTGAAAATTGAACTATTCATTTTTGTGTGGAAAATGTATCTTTTTTATAGAAATTTAATCTTCCTGGTGAAAAATTCATTTATTTGGTTGTAAATGAACTATTTTGCTTAAAAAACTTTTTTTGTTTTTGGTTGGAAGTTTATTTTTATAACTTAAAATTGATCTATTCTATATTTGTTTGAAATTTAGTTTTTTAGTTGAAAATTCATGAACTTTGTTAAAAATTTGTGGTGGAAATAATACTTTTGTTAAAAATTTTATTTAAAATTTGTCTTTTTTTTTAGAAAATTAATTTTTTTGGTTGAAAATTCAACTCCTTGGTTGAAAGTTGATCTACACTGTTCAAAATTAATTTTTTGGTTCAAGATGCATAATTCTAGTTAAAAATTAATCTCTTTGGTTAAAAATTGAACTATTTTGTTAAAAATTTAACTATTTTGTTAAAAATTTAACTATTTTTTAAAAATTCGTTTTTTTTGTTTAAGATTTATTATTTTAGTTCTTTTATTAGTTTAAAATCAAATTTTTTAATTGAAAATGTAACTATTCCATTTTTTTAAATTGATCTTTTTCAGTTGAAAATTTGTTTATTTTGTTGAAAACTCGTCTTTTCTGGTTTAAAAAATCAACATTTTGGATGACATTTTTTT
>CAKNYM010020663.1:0-14807 GCA_932195095.1 Andricus curvator | reverse complement strand
TAAATGATTGACAGTGGGGGCGGGTAGTGAGGGAAGTGAAGAAAGGGCTAGTAGGGTAGTTCTGTGAGTAGGGAGGGAAATTAGTGCAAGCAAGTAAGGGGACGTAAGGGTAAATGATTGACAGTGGGGGGCGGGTAGTAAGGGAAGTGAAGGAAGGGCTAGTAGGGTAGTGCTGTGATTAGGGAAGGAAATGTGCTGGCTGTTGAAGGGTAGTAGAGTAAGAGGAGTGTTAGTTGGGGAAGTGAGGAGAGGGGGAAGGGATGGAAGCGAAGTATGAAGTGGTGGAGGGGGAGGTAGGGGAGTAGAGGGGGAAGTAGGAGAAGTAGGAGTAGGGAAGTATGAGAGGGGGAGTTCTGAACGATATAATTAACGTCTTAATATAGGAAACCCTTTTTTGCAGGCGCGTGGCGCCTATTTTGACTAATTTTTGTCGACATGGTCAAATTATGCATGGGATGATGAGTCGTAAACTTGGGAAGGTGTGGCAAGGTCGGTCGTTGTAGCATCTCCGGAACAGAAGATAATAATACTCGTGGTGTACTCACACAATTATCGAAAGTGATACTGCGCCAACTATTAAGTTTCACTTGACCCGATCGACCCAGCTGCTTTTCATTCATCGATTGCTCTTTCTATGCAAATTAGAAATACTCCTTATACTTATAGAAAAAAATTCAAAAACAAAACCATGTAATGCATCCTGCATGATATGCACATTAGAAGAAAGCTGAACCTTTGCCACATTTTTTGACTTTATGAATTTTATTTATGAAAATTGCTTATGATCACTAGAACCGTTTCGAAAACAATTTCTAAAAGAAATTCTTTAGTTAAATGTATCACAGTCGACAATTTGTGCAAAAAAATAGATAAAAGAAAATATAAAGTGATTGATTCAATAGTGTCGCGAAAGAGAAAAAAATATATATCTCAAACTTAATTGGGATAATTTTGTATTTCTAGCATTTAATTTATAAATAAAAGTTTAATTTATTTTCCTGTTCTAAAAAAGTGGTGTGACGATATGTCTTGAAAATCTCGCAATCACTGTTGTTGAAAACCTGACTGGCTTTTCTTTACTTAAAGTTGTTTCATATCTCAATTCTTTTCTTATTTCTTTATTCAATTAAAAAATTAATTAATGACGCAATAGAAATTAATTAATTATTGTAATTAATTATTTATTATTCAAACTTTCAAATTGTGTAATAAATTACTAAAAATATTATACATGATTTATGTAAGTGCTTTTTGCTGGAAATTAGTATTTTTTTAAAACAATTTTAATATAAAATCAGAAAGTTTCCAAAAAGGTTTAAAATGTTTTTAAATTGTACGTTGTATTCGTTTTTTTCACCCGAAATTAGAATTTTTAAACAAAAATCATCATCAACATTTCTAATTTTCAACAATTTTAGGTTATGTTAGCGCTTCACACCATAAATTGTTATTTTTAATAAAAAATTATTACACCAAAAACTGATATTCAATCAAAATCTTTAGATACCGACCAAGATTTACAATTCTGAACAATTTTCTATTATGTTATACCAGTGTGTTTCACCGTTGTTTTTACATCGAAAATTGATATTTTTAATTTAAAAAAATTGTATTTGAAACATTTCAAAGACGATTCACAACATTTTTAAAATGTTAATTTATGTTTGTGTAACATTTCACTGTTGTTGCTTTACATCGAAAATTGGTATTTTTAATTTAGGAATTTATATTTCAAAAATTTCAAAGAAGATTCACAACTTCCAACAATTTTAGGTTATGTTGGTGTTTCACAACGGAAATCTGTATTCTTATTGAAAAATCGTTGAATTTCAAAGAAGTTTAGTATTTTTGTACGATTTTAGGTTGAACTAGCGGTTCCAAAAATATCGATATAGATTAGGAAGAATATGTACATTTTTTGAACAATTTAATGTTGTGTTAATTTTTCGCATCGGAAATCGATTATTTTCCCTGGTGGAAAAAATTTTTACAAGAAAGTATAACATTTCTACAACTGTAATTTTTTGTTAAAATATGTACTTTTTTGTAAAAAATGTACAAAATTAAAAAAAAATACAGTTAAATACAAACAGCTAATGTTTTCTTGTATTTTCTTGTAGAAAAGTAAAAAAATTAACAATAAAGTACAAGTTTCTAAAATTCAATAATTTCTGTAACTTTTTAATAATATATTTTTTTACTTTGTTGTAAAAATCGACAAGGTATTACAGAAAACTACAGAATTTTACATTTTTTTAATTTGGGCGTTTGACGTCAAAAAAACACTTTTAATTTTACGTAATTAATTTTGAACTCGGTTTTGAGAAGATCCAAACTTAATTTAAAACTGAAAAAGATTTTGAAAAATAAAAAAACTAAATTTAGATTTTAAAATCTTCAAGGGTTTTGAGAAAGTAAAAAAATTTCTTAACTTTGCTGGGAAAATGATTTTTTAATTTGAAAAATTAATTTTAAGAGAATATTTTGGAATTTTTTTCAAATTTTGAATAATAAATAACAATTGAACAATTATTGATTTGGAAAATAATCGAGTGAGTTTAAAATATATTTAGAAGTTATGAGAAGATTTCAAAATAATTTGAAACGTGAAAAAATTTCAAAACATTTGAAACACAATATAGACTTTTAAAGATGTTGAACACAAAATTTATAAGCTTTTCAAGAATTTTGAAAGATTTTAAATAAATAAAAAATTGGCATCAAAATTCCTAGAAAAACTAACAATATTTTTTGTTGGAAAAATTAATTTAAAAAGAATATTTAATAAGATTTCCAAAATTTTCAAAAAAGAATCTGGTTGATTTTAAGGTCATTTTTTTACTTTTTCAAGATTTTCTAACAAATTTTGAGAACGTTCGAGTTTCAAGATAATAAAATAATTATTAGATTCCTGGAAAATTTGAAAATTATTTTTTTCAAACAAATTTTTAAGCAAATATTTAAAAAGGTTTCAAAACAAATTTTAATGTATAAATTAATGTTTCTAGCTTGAAATTGCTTAAAATGACATATGTAAGTTGGAAAATGTATACATGTTTTTATTCATTCTCCAATTCATAGCATTGAAAATGATAGCGTGGATTTCTTTTTTTTTTAATTTTAACTGTACAATGTATGAAAAATAAAAATTGAGATTTTGCAGTTTAACGGCTTTTAATTAAACAATTTTCAATTGAAATGTTTTTAAAGCTTTCATTTTATACGCAAAAATTACTGCGCGTTTGAATTAACATTTTTTAAAATTTTAATATGAAAAGTTAAAAATTCAAAAGTATTCCACTTTGACTGTTTTAATTTGCGGTTCAGTTTTTATAACTTCAAATGAAAAAAAAAAAAATTATTTTCAAGAGTTCGAATCTTTCAATTTCAATGACCGTGATCAATTCTTTCTCAATTGTTCAATTTTGATTTGCAGTCAAAAAGTTGTTCTTTTTCGACCTAGGATGACAAATATTCAGAAAATTGCAATGACATAATTTTTTTATTTTTATTTTTTAATAACGATTATTCATTATTGTCTTTTAATATTCTACGATTCAATTCTCAACTTAAAATATCAATTTTCATAAATTATCAAAAATATTGTTCGTGCTTTTCTTTTCTATTATCTTAGATAATCAAAAATTGGTATGAGTATTCATTTTATATTTCAATTTAAAAATTAAGTGACTCAGAAGACAAAATCGCGCCTGCTTGTGTGCTACTGTAATAAAATTTGTGGTTTCTTATGAAAAGTGGTGCATTTATTAATTTTTGTTTATTACGCTGCATCTATTTTAAAAAGAACCAAAATTTCCCCTTTAAAAAAAATCCTATTTCCAAACAAAAATTTGCCTTTTTTCCTTGATCCCTGATATATACGCAGTACCAAATTAAATATTTTGCTAAAAATTAATATTTTTTCTGAAATTCATACAAATCTATTTGCAATAGCACTAAGAAGTTTCTTTCCACCTTCTTGGCACAAAAGTAAAAATGTTATAGCGTTTGAAGAAATAATATTCCTACATCCTCTAGGCATTCTTACAACAAAACAAACTGCTTTTTAGAAGAAAAAAAATTCTACAAGCCTGCAGCTATTGCCCCATGTTATTCAGCATATCCGGAACATACTTTTAGCAGCATATCGACTATTGTGCTCCCAGTATTGCATTCCGGATACAACGTTGTTATTCATGGAGAGACTGGTCTTGGAAAAAATTGCATCCTCATACCTTATCATATCCAGATCTAAGGAGCTTCTGAAATCTAAAACGGAAAAAGTTGATTTTTTTGTGAAATTAAGATTGATGTTAAGTTTTTTTGTCTACTATCTCGAGTGTTTCCACTTTGTTTGTATCTATAATTATATGTTGCATTAGCTATTTTTTTCAATAATAGATAAACCAAAGTCTTCATTTTGATCAATTTAAAAATTGAAATTTACAAAAAATACAAAATTATAAAATAATACAAGTTTTTTAACTACAAAGACAAATCAGACAAAACAAATTTTGTATTCGAAATTATAATTTTTCGAGCTGGAGAAGGGAAGGGAAAAGTTCTGTCGCACCCTATCCCTTTCCCAGTTTTATGATTTCTTTTCAAAAATTTTCAGAATTATTCTATTTGGAAATTTATGATCAAAAAGTCTTTTTTATTCATGCGTTAAGTTGGAATTATGTCGATGAAAAAAGTTTTTCTGTTTGAAACATATGATTCAAATATTATAAATGAGCATAACTTCCTTAATCTTCGAAAAAGTGTATTAATATTATAGATCAATCGATTTGCCTCGAATCAAGGAATCTTTTATATTCATGCATCAACTTTGAATTATGTTGAAGAAAAAAGTTTGACTATAAAAAACCGTAATTCCAAATATTATGCATTACCATAGCTTCTTTACTCTTCAATAAAATGTATCAATGTTATAGGTCAATCGATTCGTCTTGAATCAACACAACTTTTCTGTTCTCGCATCAACTTTAAATTATGAAAATGAGAACATTTTTGCTTTAAAAATCGATTTGAAAAATATATAAATTACCATAACTTCCCTACTCTTTAACAAAATGTATTAACATTATAGGTCAATCGATTCGTGTCGAACCAAGGAATCTTTTATATTCTTGCATGAACTTTGAATGATGTTTAAAAAAAAGTTTTACTACAACAAACCGTATTTCCAAATATTATGCATTACCATAGCTTCCTTACTCTTCAATAAAAGGTATTAATATTATAGTTCAATCGATTCGTTTTGAATAAACACATCTTTTCTGTTCTTGCATCAACTTTGAATTATATTAATGAAAAAAGTTTTACTATAAAAACCCGATTTTCGAAATATAAAAATTACCATAACTTCCCTACTCTTCAATTAAATTGATTGATATTATAGGTCAATCGATTCGCCCTGAACCAGGGACTCTTTTATATTCTTGCATCAACTTTGAATTATGCTAATGAAAAAAGTTTTACTGTAAAAAACCGATTTTCAAAATATAAAAATTACCATAACTTCCCTTCTCTTCAATGGAATGTATTAATATAATAGGTCAATTGATTCGTCGCGAATCAACACATCTTTTCTGTTCTTGCATCAACTTTGAATTTTCTTAATTAAAAAAGTTTTACTATAAAAAACCGATTTTCAAAATATAAAAATTACCATAACTTTCATACTCTTTAATAAAATGTATTAATATTATAGGTCAATCGATTTGCCTCGAACCAAGGACTCTTTTATATTCTTGCATCAACTTTGAATTATGCTAATGAAAAAAGTTTTACTATAAAAAACTGATTTTTTAAATATTATTGAGTGCTAAAAAACATTCAATAAATAGTTTTTGAAATCCTTCGGTCAGTTTTAAGGTATTAGTGGTGAAAATAAGCCCTCCAAATTTCATCAATTTATCTGCAACCGTTTTCAAGTTATCGTGTTCACAAAAAAGTGTGACATCCACACACACACATATCCACAAACACATCCGGACAATTACTTAGAACATTGTATTAGACATTTTTGAATTGAGGAAGGTTTAATTAAATGAATTTAAAAATGTTGGAAAATTTTACCATTACAAAGCTTCCTCTATGAGGAAGCAAAAGTATGGAAACCCCTGGAAATGTTACCTCGGATTTGACCTTGACCCTCATTTTCAAGGTCATTTTGAGGAGAGCATTGTTTTTTAGTGGGAACCCCTATTTTTGGTGCCAGAATCGAAAAGAGCGGGAAATTTCACGTTCGCGCATGTGTTTAGGTCAAGGGTTAACGTGACCTCTACAGGTCAAATAAAGGTCAAAGTACGCTGCCATAGAACCTCGTAGAAATCTCACAGAATTAGTAGAGTATGACCTTGGTTAATTATTTTCACTAATTCCTACGAGGTTCTATGATAGCGTACTTTGACTTTTATTTGACCTGTAGAGGTCATGTTGATCCTTGACCTAAACACGTGCCCGCACGTAAAATTTTCCGCTCTTTTCGATTCTGGCACCAAAAATAGGGGTTCCCATTTAATAAAAAAAAACAAAGCTGACCTCAAAATGACCTTGAAAATGAGGTTCAAGGTCAAATCCAAGGTCTCAGTTGGATTCCAAACCGCAGAGATTTCTAGGGGTTTCCATACTTTTTCGCCACCCGTATATACATTAGGGTGGTCCAACATTTTTTTCTTAGAATTTGTATGCATATCGCCCGGAAGTCTGTTCGAATCCACACAAAAATAAATCCATATTTTTTTGTTTTGAAAAAAAAATGGTATTTAGAGGTAGCTTTGTTGTAAATTTTATTCAGAATCGTCAATATTAGCTGAATCGAGTTGAAACTCAACATTTCTCTTCACAAAAAGCCATAGAATACGAATGAAATATTAATTTTTGAATATCATCCCCGTAAGTCTGTTTTATACGTTCCCAATGAAACCCCATAAGTGAAAAAATGTGTTTTTCGAGTATTTGGCGCTAATTATGATTTTTTTGCAGTTTTGTAATGCAACTTGTTTTTAATACATAACATACTACTTTATACTGATAATTTATTATTGTTTTTACCAATTTTCTCTCAGAATAGAGATAGAAAGTCTCGATTTTTTCAAAAATTTTCCACTTTTTGTCTAATTTTCAATTAGAATTAGGTGATAATTAATGTTAACAAACATAATTGTTTTAAGAATTTATTATTATTGTTAATAGAATTCTCTTCGAATAATGCTAGAAATTTGCAGTTTTTTCAAAAAAATTTCACTTTTTGTCCAATTTTCAATTAAAGTGAGTTAAATAATTAATTAAAGTTAACAAAATTAATTGTTCAAATAATTTATTAGGGTTTCGTAGCCCCGGGCTAAAACCTTTATGGTTTCGGTCGGGTGTCTGTCCGTCGTACAAAAGGGCATAAGCGCCAACATTTGGCACAGCAAAAGGGCATAAGCGCCAGCATTTTTTCCAACATTTTTTCTTCATAATTTTTGTTTCAAAAATTTTTTGTTTGAAAAAAATTTTATTAGAAAATAAAAAAATCATTGGTTTGAAGATTCTGTTAAGACTTAAATTAACGTCTTAATAGGCTACGAAATCCTTTCTTGAAGGCGCGCGCCTGCTTTGACTAATTTTTATTATTATTAATAATTAGGTAATAATTGATACAAGTTAACAAACAAGAATCATTTTCTAAATAGTATTTTGCGTTTTTAAGTCAATTATTTTGGCTCTTTTCCCAATGTTTAAAAAAATTAATTCAAACAAAAAAGCTCTCTTACGCAAGAGACCAAAACAAAGAATGGAATGATTAGAAGTAGTTGTGAGAACTAGGTGTGTAAATGACTTGTAAAAGTTTTGTTTTAAATTACAACAAGAAGTTTATCGCAAAGCGTAAAAGAAAAATTTGGAATTGAACATATTTTGACATCATTCTTTCCTCCAGAAAAATATGTTTACGAAAAAGGAAGAGATTGTTTAGAATGTTTCTCTCTAATGTTTATTTATTATTTGTTCATAACTAAAAAGGCAAAGCAAAGTAAAAATTTCAAAAAAAACCGCAAATTTCTAACACTTATCTAAGAGAAGATAGTACTAAACAATAATAAATTGTTTAAACAACTATTTCCATTAACTTGCAATAATTATTATCTCACTGAAGTGAAAAGTGGATAGAAAGTTAAAAATCTCAGAAAAAACCGCAACTATCTGGTATTAATATAGATGAAGATAGTTATTAACAACAATAATTTGTTCAAACAATTATTTTTGCTCAACCTAAATAATTATTAAGTCACTCCAAGTGAAAAATAGACACATAGTTAAAAATTTCAGAAAAAACCGCAACTTTCTACCAGTAAGCAAAGAGAATATTATCAACAATAATAATAAATTGTTTAAACAATAATTTTTGTTTACTTGAATTAATTTTTACTTCACTCTGATTGAAAAATGGACAAAAGTTAAAAAATTCAGAAAAAAACGAAACTATCTAGTATTAATATAGACGAAGATAGCTATAAACAATAGTCATTTCTTTAAACAATAATTTTTACTATATTAAATTGAATATTATCTCACTCCAAGTGAAGAGTGGAAAAAAAGAAAAAAATTTCAGAAAAAAACCGCAATTTCTAGCATTATTCAAAGATAATATTATTAACAATAATAATAAATTGTTTAAACAATTATGTTCATAATAAGTTGTTAGAAAGAAATTGTTCAAACCAAAAATGGAATACCTCAACGAAAAATGCAATAGCTGATATTAAAAAAAAACAAGATTCAAATATTACATAAAAACTGTTAATATTAAAACCAAGAAAGATTTTAATTTTAAATAAAAAACAGTTGAATTCAACAAAAAAAAAATTGTCAACCAAGACGTATTTTCTACAAATAAAGACGAAGTTTCTACAAAATACATGAAATTTCAACTAAATAGTTAAATTTTAAACCAAAAAAGATCATTTTTAACCAAAAATGGAATAGTTAAATTTTCAGTTAGGAAAATTATTAAATAAAAAAAACTAATTTTCAACAAAGTTGTTCAACTTTTAACCGAGTAGTTGAATGTTTTACCAAACAAGATCATTTTTCAACCGAGAAGATTATTTTACAATCAATAAGTTTAATTTTCAACTAAAAAAATATTAATTTTCAAAAAAAAAAAAAAAACAACTAATTTTCAATAAAAAAGTTGAATTTTCAACGAAAAATGTAATAGCTGATATTAAAAAAAAGTTGAAGTTTAATTAAGAAACATAACAAATACCAAGATGTATTTGTTATGAATTTTTAAATTTTTTCGAATTGAAAAGAAAAAAAAATAATTTTCAGCCAACAAGATTAATTTTCTACCAAAAAGACGATTTTTCAACAAAATACGTGAATTTTTAACCAACTTATAAATTTTTTTAATAAAAAAGATCAGTTTTAAACCAAAAATAAAATACCTTAATTTCCAGTTTAAAAAAATTGTTTTCAAGCTAAAAAAACGAAAATTTTAATTAAATTAAATGAATTTTTAACAAAGTATGTACTTAAACTCTCAACCAAGATAGTTGAATCCACTTTTTAACCAAAAATTTAATAGTTGAAATTTCAATCAATAAAATTAATTTTCAGGACAGAAAAAAAACAAATTTTTAACAAAATAAATAAATCTTTAACCAAATAATAAAATTTTTAACCAAAAAGATTAATTTTCTACCAAAGACGAATTTTCCACACAATAATTTTTTTTTTCAACTAAAAAAGAACTATTTTCAACCAAGTAGTTGAATTTTTAACAAAATAAGACAAATTCTCAACGAAAAATCATTTCTTTTTTACCAATAAAAACGAACTGATCCAATCAGTGTCGTGTACTGACGCAATCAGTAATTTACAATGATCTAACCTGTAAATCAGTAACTTTCGCTTATTAAATCAATCATTTTGAATAATGTAACCAGTAACTTACACTAGTTAAATCAGTCATTTTTATTGATCTAATCCGTAACTTTCAATGTGTTAACCAGTCAATTGTGGTTAATTATAATCATTTATTAAAATGTTTGAATTTAGTGAAGAACTTTATTTTAAAATAATTTTACAATTTCATTATAGCAGACAAACCAGTCACGTTCATTGACTGAAAATCAGCCATTTCGAATGACTGATTCAGTCAGCAATACTGACTGATTCATCTGTTGAAACGACTCTTTTGTCAGTAGAAATGACTGATTTTTTATAGAAAGCATGCTGGAATAATTCAATCAGTCAAATTTTGACTGATTCAAATTTATAGTTTATCGATAGAGAACTTACATAATTTTAAAGGAATCTGTATTATCATTAGAGAATAACAGAAATTTTCAACGTCTTTTTTCAGGCTAGATGGAGCTATGAATTAAAAATTATTTTAGATAATTTTTTTTCTGAAAAAAAGATCTTCCCCTTTCGCTCCGCTGGGATTCGAACCACAGAACCTCTGATTTCCGTTCAGTTGCTCTTCCCATTAAGCTACTAGAGAGATCAAACTTCTGATCAGAAGTTCTGTGGTTCAAATCCCAGCGGAGCGAAAGAGATCTTTTTTCAGAAAAAAATTAATTAAAGTTATGTTTAATTCATAGCACCATCTAGTCTGAAAATAAAGTTTCTTTTTTCTATCTCTCTAGTAGCTTAATGGAAAAAGCGCCTGAAAATAATTTTCAATTCATAGGTCCATCTAGTCTGAAATAAAGTTTCTTCTCTCGATCTCTCTAGTAGCTTAATGGGAAATGCACCTGACCGGAAATCAGAAGTTCTGTTGTTCGAACCCCAGCGGAGCGAAAGAAGATCTTTTTTCAGAAAAAAATTAATTATATAGTTTTTTCCGTGAAGAAGTTAAAAAAAAATTTGTTACGTAGTAAATTTATTGTCTTGTAATTTATGACAAAATCAAAAAGGAACTAGGTTTTTTTCTGGTTGTCAGTCACCAAAATTACTCTGTAGGCATCTATGGTGATAGGATAATTGTCGTGAGCTACATCCAGTATCCCCAGTTGAAAATGAAGGATAATTGTCTACAGAATTATAATAGGGTAAATTTATTATTTACATAAGAAAGCGATGTGCAGACAATTTATTATAATATGAGTGTCCTAAGCAGGAAGTTAAGATGTATAAGGCTAGAAAATTCAGGACTTTATTAGATACTTTCATTGGAGAGAGTATAAAACTATGGGCAACATGTGCTTGACTTTAAACAGTTTGCAATCTTGAAAATTATACCTGAGGCGCATGTCAGCTGAAAAAGAAACGATCGATTAATTCTATTTTCAGTGGCATGTAGATAATGTTAGACTAGGTTTCCAAATGATAAATAAAACCAAAATTACGCTAATTATTCAACTTACACTCAAAAAATTTTTTGTTTGCAACAAACCAATTTCTTTCTTTGATATAGGGTCAAACAAATATTTTATTGAATTGAACAAACATTTTTATGATTCAAATCAAATTTATTTGACAGAGTATAACAGGAAATTTGTAACGCCTTTTCAGACTAGATGGAGATATGAATTAAAAATTATTTTTAATTAATTTTTTTCTGAAGAAAGATCTTCACTTTTCGCTCGGTTGGGAAACGAACCACAGAACTTCGAATTGCCGGTTGGGTGCTTTCCCATTAAGCTACTAGAGAGATCGAGAGAAGAAACTTTTTTCAGAAAATACACGTATTATTTTGCCAGGTGGTAAATCAAATTTTTCAAGGAATATGTATTATCGTCAGAGTTCTGAGGTTCGATTCCCAGCGGAGCGGAAGGAGAAGATCTTTTTTCAGAAAAAAATTAATTGAAGATAATTATTAATTCATATCTCCATCTAGTCTGAAAAACGTTACAAATTTGCTTTTATTCTAAGTTGAAATAAAATTAAAAAATAAATAATTTAAAAAATTCTACACTTGAAGTTGCAGAATCTCTCGGGGACAAAATATGTTGTTTTTTAGAGGAAATTAGGCGATACGCATTTTTGCGATTCGCGAAAAAATTTTTTTTACAGAGTTACGGCCATACGACGCTGGAAACACCAGTTCCCGTTAGATCACTGAAGTGAAGCAGTGTTGGGCGCGGTTAGTACTTGGATGGGTGACCGTCTGATACTACTGCGTTGCTATTGGCGGTGGTGGGTGTGGTGAGCCCACACTTGTAGTTATTTACTACAAGTAACTATCCACCTAGAAACACTACCCGAATCGGGTAGTGTCACGCTTACCCCTTGAGGCTCGCCGAGAGGGAAATGGCTTAATGGTATATAATATGCGTATTTGAATTTTTGGTTTTGTTTTTCAAAAAAATCGCTTTTTTCGAAATCCGCGAGAAAATTAAAAAAATCTTCAAAATTAACTAAATGGCGGCGGTTTTTGTGAAAATGTTAATAGTCGATTTTCTCAAAAAACCCACACTTATATTTTTTGCCAATTTTTTGTTGAATTTGTACTATCATAAGGAAAATACCCTTTGAGTTTAATGCGGGCTAAATAACTTTTGTGGTCAGGAGAATTTTTTTCCATAAAATTGAATTTTCGCATTTTTCTTGAAAACAACAACAGATACAAAAAAATGTTAAGAGAATAGTTTGCACATTTAAAAATGTTCTACAAAAAGTTATCTTACGGATTCACGATATCTTGTACCATTTCCGAGAAGAATGAAAAAATTCAATTTTCATAAAAAAAAATTCTCTTCATTCCTGGCTTATGGAAATACCCACCATTTTTCTTCAATATTTAAAAAAAATATACGTTCATATGAGGAAAACTCCATGCGAGTTTTACATGGGCTGAACAATTTTTATCATCGGAAAATTATTTTTCATGAATTCGAATTTTCAAATTTTTTGCTGAAACAATTAAGTTACAAAATTATTGTCAAGACAAGAAATGTTTTGACTGAAAAGTTTTTATATTCAATATATTTAAATATATTTCATATGTATCCAGGTATTTTTCAATAATGTATAAAAACTTGGTTTGAATCTCAGTTTAAAAAATAAATAAATAATACCTGGACCCACGTTTTCAGATTCTTATTATCTATTTATTCAGATTCTTCATTAGAGTTGTTTCAGCAAAAAATTTGAAAATTCGAATTTATGAAAAATAATTTTCTGATGAAAAAATTGTTCGGCCCACGTAAAACTCACATAGAGTTTTCCTCATATGAACGTATATATTTTTTTAAATATTGAAGAAAAATGGTGGGGTTTTCCATAAGCCAGGAATGAAGAGAATTTTTTGTTTATGAAAATTGAATTTTTTCATTTTTCTCGGAAATGGTACAAGATATCGTAAATGCGTGAGGGAACTTTTTGTAGAACTTTTTTTAATGTGCAAACTATTTTCTCGACATTTTTTTGTATCTGTTGTTGTTTTCAAGAAAAATGCGAAAATTCGATTTTATGAAAAAAAATTCTCCTGGATACAAAAGTTATTTAGCCCGCATTAAACTCGAAAGGTATTTTCCTTATGATAGTAAAAATTCAACAAAAAATTGGCAAAGAATATAAGTGTGGGTTTTTTTTGAAAAAATCGACTATTAACATTTTCACAATAACATATCTCAATCAGGTCAAAAGTTATACGAGTTTAAAGAAAAAATTGGGTTTTTTTTTCGAAAAACAAAGCCAAAAATTCAAATACGCATAACTCTGTAAAAAATTTTTTTTTCGCGAATCGCAAAAATATGTATCGCTCAATTTCCTCTAAAAAACAACATATTTTGTCCCCGAGAGATTCTGCAACTTTAAGTGTAGAACCTGCCTGATTTGAAATGGATTTGGTCAAATTATTTTTTATTTATTTTGGAATAAAAAATATATAAGAAGATTTCCAAGATTGTCAAAAAAGAATCTGGATGATTTTAAGGCATTTTTTTTTACTTTTGCAGGATTTTTCAAAAATTGTAGGAAAAATTCAAGTTCCAAGATAATAATATTATTATTATAATCCTGGAGATTTTTTAAATTATTTTTTTAAACAAATTTTTAAAAGAATATTTAAAAAGATTTCAAAACAAATTTTAATGTATAAATTAATGTTTCTAGCTTCAAATTGCTTAAAATGATATAATTTTTAAAATTTATAAATTAAAAGTGTGAAATTAAAAATTTTGCAGTTTAAAGGCTTGTGATTTAAAAAATTTCAGTTGAAAAGTGTTAAAAGCTTCCAGTTTAAACGCGTAAATTATTGAGCGTTCAATTAAAATTTTTTTAAGCTTAAATTTTAATAGTTTAAAATTCAAAAGTATGTATTTCACTTTGATTGTCTCAATTTGCAGTTTAGTTTTTATAACTTCAAGGGAAAATTTTTTTATCTTCAAGACTTCGATTCTTTTAATTTCAATGACCGTGATCAATTCTTTGTTAATTATTTAATTTTTGTTTGCAGTCAAACAGTTTTTCTATTTCGACCTAGGATGACAAATATTTAGAATATTGCAATGAGATAATTTTAAATTAAGATGCGATCATGTATACATGATCGCTATTAAAAAAAACGCTCCTATGTTTCAACTTTAAAGGAATGGTAGAATATTAAAAGACAAGAATTTATTTTTGCTACAAGAATTTACAAAAAATCACAACTACAAGAATCTACAGGTATTTACATGTTTTGAAGCCAAAAAGTTGTTCTTCGACCTAGGATGACAACTATTTAGAATATTGCAATGAGATAATTTTAAATTAAGATGCGATAATGTATCCAGGATCGCTATTACAAAAAAATCTTCTATGTTTGAACTTTATAGGAATGGTAGAATATTAAAAGACAAGAATTTATTTTTTCTACAAGA
>CAKNYM010020661.1:0-15621 GCA_932195095.1 Andricus curvator | reverse complement strand
CTATACTTTATACAATAATCCATCGTGTGAACAATAATCTTGAATCTCACCCTTTCTATGGTAAATGTCATAATCATAATCGGCTCCATTTGACGATCTGAGCACTTTTCGTTTTTGCAGAATTCACATAAATTAACGCTTGACAGTCAGTACAGATATCCAAATGCATGCCGATTAAATATGGTCTTAATCTCTTTACTGCCCAAACGATCACAAGCAGCTCTAACTTACTCCAGTGACAAACTCGTTCTGCGTCAAAGGTTCGCCCACAAACTGCATAGATAAGATGCAATTTCTCAACTGGATTCATCTGAAATAACATTGCTGCTAAGCAGTCAGCTGATGCATATGTATGCAGTTCTGTCCTACTCGCTTTAGGATTATAGATTCCTACAACAGGTTTCGACGTCGAGCGATTCTGAATTGTTGGCAATGAAACCGCTTGTGACTTGACCTTCGAACTTTTCCACAACATAGTTTCATATGCTGGGTGTGACCTGAGTTCCTGAACGAGATGTCTTTATCTTCAAGTTGGATGTACCAACTACTTCAGATATAATCATCAAGCGCTCAATGCTCAGCGAAGTAGCGCAACTCTTCTATTCATTGGGTCGGCTGAGTACGGTCTAGTGACAGTCAGGACCTTCATTCAGACTCTATGGCTTTTGAAGATCTCATGGGGCAATCATCTGCCCAAAGATACTCAAAAGTTGTGGTAAGACCACATAGCTAGTCTTCAAGATATTGCCAGTATTGGAGGTCCACTTTTGATTCAATTCCGTTCTTCTTCAAGGACTTTCAGCTTCACGGATAATGTGACGCTTCGAAAAGAACCTGCGCTGGATCAATCTATCTATTGTCAATTTCAGTACGTGGAGAATCGTCCGTAACTTTGAAAACCAAGTTTGTTCCTTTGAAGCAAGTGTCGTTACCGTGTCTGGAGTTGTGTGGAGCAGTTTTTCTGGTTCAATTGCCAGTTCATCTTCAGAGTGACTCAACAGTAACTTTAGCATGGATCCGAGACCATCCTACCAAGTGGAAAAACTACATAGCTAATCGAGTCTCGGAGATCGAAACCACTCTTCCAATAGCTGTGTGGCATCACGTTCCGTCGTGAAGTAATCCAGCTGATTGAGCATCACGAGGTCTCAGCGCCAAGGATTTGACTTCGTTTTCGGTATGGTGGACTGTCCCTGATTGGTTGCCTGCTCTTTCTTGTTGGCCAGGGTACCTTTCTTCACAAAACCAGGAGATGGATATGGAGGAGCAAACCTTCACAAAGAAAGAACTGTTCCAATAATGTGCGTACTCCTAGATCGTTATTTCACATTGTACAAATTTCTCAGAGCTACAGCACGGTTGCTACGATTCATTGGATATCCTCGTCAACAATCTAAATTCAAGACAGTAATCCTGTTTCCTTCAGAACTTTAATCAGCCTGTTTGGGATGGATTCTGTACGAACAGCGTCATTATTTTTCAGCTAAATCAAAAAATCAAATTGTGTCCCTTGACTCCACTCCTCGATTCTACTTTATTGCTTCGTATACGAGGTCGACTCAAGCATTCAATCCTTAATCCAGACGAAAAACTTCCTTCCATCAGAATCAGGCTTGACTATACTAATCATCGCTCGTTAACATCAGCGATGTCTCCACGGTGCAATTTAATTTACTCTCGCCACCTTGAGGCAGAGTTATCGAGGCGCATGAATATCCCCCAAATTCCATTTAACCTAAGTTTTATTTGACCGGAAATCCAGTTGCCGAACAGCCGTTTGTCATCTTTTTTATTTTCTAGAATTTTCAGGTGACATAACCTCTATTTGTCCTAACTACCATTTACCATAACTTCTATTATACCGAATGCTCATTTGACATAATTTTCATATATTCGAATTTCTATTCCCCATAATATTTATTATTCCTAATTTTCATTTAATACCATTTCTGTTTTTCCGAATTTGTATTTAACATAATAGTAATTTTTCCGAATTTCCACATGACCTAGCATTCATTTACACGAATCGCCATTTGTCATAATTTCCACTTCATGGAATTGCCATGTCACAGAAATTTAATTTGCCCTACAGCCCATGCGGGCCTAAAATAAAGGCGCGAAATTCAAATAAAAAATCCTGATTGGCGGATTTTGAATTTCGCGCCTTTCTTTTAGGGCGGATGGGCTGGTGAACAAATTAAATTTCGGTGAAATGACAATTCAACGAAGTGAGAATTATGACAAATGGCGATTGATTTAAATGAATGCTAGGTTATGTGGTTATTCGGGAAAAAATAAATTATGTCCAATGAAAATTCACATAAACATAAAATATGAAAAGTAGAAATTCATGCAATATTATATATTATATTACATATATATTCATATTATATTATATTATATTATATTCATATATATATTCATGAAATATCAGGTTATGTTATTACCACGCTGAAAAAACCAGTTCTCGTCAGATCACTGAAGTTAAGCAGCGTTGGGCGCGGTTAGCACTTGGATGGGTGACCATTCGAGAAAACTGAGTGCTGTTGGCACATCGTGGGTGTGGTGAGCCCACACTTGTAGTTATTTACTACAAGTTATCAACCTAGAAACACTACCCGAATCGGGTAGTGTCACGCCTACCCCGAAAGGGAAATGGCTTAATGGTATACGGAAGAACACATATTGTATTGAATTAAAATTAGGAATAATAAATATTATGGGGAATAAAAATTCGGAAATATGAAAATGATGCCAAATGAGAATTCAGAATGTGTAATAGAAATTATGATAACTAGTAGTTAGGATGAATAGAGGTTATGTCACCTGAAAATTCGAAAAAATACAAATTATGACAAATCCATTTTCGCCAACTTGAATTTCGGTCACATAAACCTTCGGTTAAATGGAATTTGGGGTCGCATAGTTGTCCGAAGCTATCTTCACAGATGTCTACCATGTCTTCGGCATCGAGCTGTTAGTTCACAGTGACTTATGGCAGACTTATCAGCGATTCATTCCACACATGCACGAGCTTTTCTTCATTCAGGCGTTGACTAAACCGGACTTGTATATCTTCGAAGGACGATAGTTCGTGGGCATAAATCATACAAGGGCTAAATCGCAATCTTCCTATGTTTTTCCACTCGAGCGGTTTATCTCAAAGCTGTGTCAGACTACACGACCGAAGACTTCTTATCACCTTGCGACGCTCTATATCTCGTCGAGGTATACCTGCGACACTCCCCAGTGACCAGGGTACCAACTTCATTTTAGCTGACTTTCAGCTTCAATCCTTCTTCACCGAAGCTTCGAAAGAATTTCGATTGATCGCTTCGACCAGTGCATCGGACGGGACCAGTAGTCTCTTGCGTTGACAAACCACCCTATCAGTAATCGCAACCCTACTCACAAAGAAACTGTACAAGTACTCTGGTTTTTGCGATTTAACGGTTATATACGTTAATACACTACTTAAATGAAGTCGTCTATTCCTGACAGTAAACCACCCTAACCTTCTTGGATGAGGAGTTATGTGCTCATCACGCTTGAGATCGCAAATAAACCGGATGCACGAGTTAAGAAGTTTCGTGAGCTTCGTGTGTAGTTCATCAGTCAACTCATTCCAGACAGCACAACAATAGTCAAAATGAGGTATTATCAGTGAGGATACTAACTCAGTTCTAAGTACAATAGTTAAGGCCTTTTTATTAAACTGTAATTGCTTCAGTACGGTATACACTCTTCTACTGATGATCACCTGCCTATTCCACGAAAGAGTACACGTCATAATTATTCCCAGGTTTCGAGCTTCATTAACGAAAAGTATAATCACATCGTTTACCGAAAGCAAGAGAAAGCGAGAGAGAGCTGGCAAAAAGTATAAAATGTTCATAAAATAGGCTAAATTCTGTTACTCGAGGGTTTTTGGGGTCGCTAATTAAAAACCCGATGTCAAAAATTCCGATAACAAAATAGCGGACGAGCATGCTAAATAAATTTTTTAATCTTTTCAAAATTAGTATGAGGGAGTTTTCGAGGTAGCTGATTACGAATTCGATGTCAAAAATTCAAAAAACAAAATGGCGAATCCAAATTGGCGGACGAGTATATATAAAATGGTAGAGCCAATATGGCGGACAAGTTACCTGAAATCATATTTAATCCTAACATTAATTGATATAAGGGGTTTTATGAGGTCACTGAATACGAATAAAAATCTAAATTATTAAAATATATTTATTAAAAGACTTGGAAGTAAGAGATACATAAAAAACATACATGTTTCAACTTTCGTCAGAAAAATATTCAGATTCAATTTCTGAACACTCGCTAGATTCATGAGAGGAAGTCTCCTTCATTTCGATATCAGGCACAATTAATTGTCTAGTTGCTTCTGGTAGAAACGAATTTAATTTTTTACAAAGTACTTTACGCAGGCTAGAAATGAGTGGGTCAAATGTGAGTAGTAAACGTAGGAAAATGTCTTCCATAGTTTTTAAAGTGAACACTTACAGGTATAATATTCTCTGAATCTTTTAATATATTTATTACAGAATTCTTGCGCATATTCTGACATTTGTCCTATGAGTAACAATGACGAAATTATTACTTGTGCCCTATGAATACGAAGTTTATGTACAGATGTTGGCATGTAAGACCATGGATATAGCTGCACGAAGTCGCGAGCTGTCTTCAAAGGGTAATCTTGAAAGCTAATTAAATTAATATCAAAACCCCTTGAAATCGCTTGCAAGATAACGTGGAAGTTCTTGATCAAATTCTTATCAAATCCTGTTATAGATACAGAAATATCTGCATTTTCAAAAAAACGTCAAGCAGTAATCTCGTCGTTTGTGCTACCAAATCCAGGTTTCGGTTGATCGATTATTAGACCTAACTGCATACGAAAACCTTTTTGTATGTTTTTTTACGCGTCCCTACCTTTTCATTATCTTCACTACCGCTGGCTTGCCGTTTTTTTACATCTAGGTTATATGATACATTCAGACAACACTCGGAACATCTAATCCAGGCATGCAATGTGGACAATCCGTATTTTAGATTTTCATCAGACACTTCTTTTTGCAGAAATTCATCGATTTTGTTAAAGTCTTTGGGGGTTGATTCACATAAATAACAACGTTGCGCAGATTCAGTACCTGTGATTGCATTACACACTTTTCCGTTTAGCATGGTCAAAGCAAGTTGAGAAGAAACGAAAATTTCTTTCTCATCTACAATTTTTTCGAAAGAGCAAGCTTATCAACTTGCTCTTGATTATTATCAACCTCAGTCACTATTGCTTCAGTATTTTCATGGAGAAACTGAATTATAAGAGGTCCTCAAAAACGAGAGGATGAAAGTATGGGATTTTTCCATACCAAGGTCTTCGCATTTGTTATTTCACCAATTGATATAAACTGTAATGGTAGAAGAGATATAAAGAAAATATTGGTATCATCAAATTTCCCCACGTCATCATCAGAGAATTTCTGCTTATATCTCCAGCTCCAGAAGCTAAGATCATGATTCTTTAAAGCAAGCAATCCCGACGCAAACGGAATGTGTACGCAATCCACTCATGCTTCTACTGTCCTAGAAGGTAAGCAAGAGTAGGAAATTTATGCGAGATAACATCGTACAACACTGTTCCTTGGAGTCCGGTCTCTAGCCGCGGATGACCTTACGCAGCAGACGGGAAGGTAGGAGGTGAAGCTTTCACCTCTGGATACTTTTTCTGAGCTTCCATTCAAATCAAAGTTTTGACGGACCAGATGAAGTGATCCCAGAAGAACAGCATTTCGCATCCGGTTCGCGATGGACTGAGCCTGAGGCTGGCAAGCCGGAATCTTGTTGAGTTGGCTGAGAAACAAAGCTTTCATACCTCCAAGTTAGCCGATTATGAGAACTATAAGATGGACTTTGTAGCCTTGATACAGCCTGCTAAGCTCAAAAAGAAGTGCTTGATATTTAGCACGTTTCTCTTCCTCCTTTGCGGTGATATTACCATAGGCGGATATCATTGGAAAACTACTTTGTATCATCGATCACTTGCTGCAGTTTTTGGTTTGAACTAGAGTATAGCTTCAGGTCATCCATGTATAGGAGAAGGGTCATTTGTTGACCATCCTCATTATCATGTATTATAAACCCATGAGACATGCTACTTATTTTTTTGCTCAATGGGTTAAAGGCTAAACAGAACCATAATGCACTGAAGGAGTCTCCTTGAAAGATACCCGTCGTAGTGCGTATCGATCTAGTTATCCTTGGTTGTCTATGATCAAAATAGTTGATTCTTGTACCCCGAAGCATCATCGCACGATTTAGCAAGTCGACGATGCGTGGGCAGATTTTGTAAATTTTTAAGACTTCAAGCAAATAGTCAGGTTGTGTGGAAGGAAACGCTTGCTTGCAGTCAATGTATGCCATGTGCAAGGTTCTTTGATATTTACGAAATTACGTCATGGCAACAGCGTCTATGGTGACTTTACTGCCTCGCGAGTTTTTACAACATCCTTTTTGTTCTTCTGTAAGGATGCCATTCTCGTCGCAGTGAGAATATACCTTATCTGCAACATATACGTAGTACCTTTGAACATAAAGCCTGGAATCAAATCTGGGTGTTCGATGATCTTCTGAAAACACCTTGCCAACGCAGGATGCACACTCGTCAGGTACTTGTATCAGAAGTTGTGCACCATGTCTGGACCTTGAGCTTTCCAGATACTCGTAATTTTCAAAACCTCTGAAACATCTAAACCTGTGATGTTCGTCAGTTCCATTTCAGGGTTATTGCTAGCTCTTGCTTTCTCTATTTGGAACCACGCAACATCTAAATGGCTTCTGTTCGTTTTTCCCCAAACACTCGACCAGTATTTAGTCATGTCTTCCAATTGAGGGACTTCGGTGTCTTGCTGGTTATTTTGCTTTACACTCAGTTCACGACTGAACCATCTTTCATCTGCCTGAAGGGTTCGTTTTTGTTGCTTTCTTGTTCTACTTCTCTTGTACCAACGCGGACTAGCAGTAAGAACATCAAGTTTCTGCCGTTGGGAGTCTATAATCTCATCCAAAATTGCTGGTGTCAACGTCTTGTTGTACCGAGCTTGGATCATTTTAGTAACATAGTGTATCAGCTTTCTGGTTCTATTTCCTTTCTTATATTGAGTCAATCGACCCAATTTGCACCTTACTTTGCTGACATCCATATCCAATCTCATCTTCCATGGTGGATCTCGATCCCTTCCTGGGGCAAAGACTACATTTGTAGGCCTAGTTCTGCGACCTAGCGTTCTAACGGCTGCCGCAGCTGCACAATATACAAGAGTTTACACCTCTAACGCAGTTTGTGTTACGTTCAAATGCATATGTAAAACCTTGCTGTTTAAGTGTTCTATTATTGTACGCAGATCCTTTGTGATGTTCATCTTAGGCAGAAAATGCCTTTGTGTTGGTGTTACATGTCTTGGTGCTGTATATTTTCTGGAATTTCGCTGTTCACATAATAGTTATTAATGTCCGGAGGTGGTTCTAGTGGATCCGGTACTTAATGTTTATTGTCCCTAGTACCTATGCCTTTAGCTTCAATTAGGTCTTCGTTGTCCACATCTTCCAAAGGGAGCTCATCAATAGGAAGCTGCTGCTCCGCTTCCATTTTAATGGCAGCTATTTCAACAGCCGAAGGCAATCTGTTTACAGATGTGGAGCATTTTTGGTCTGCTAGGTTCTGCTCATTTATTCTTGTGGCTAGCTCTGTGTACTTTAGTAAGAAGAGTTGATGGTGTTCTTTCCTTACACTTTGCCCAATTTTCTCTGTCAAAAAATAAAGGCGCATAACATCTCTGTTCATATGATAGGTCCATGTTAATCGATTAAAGCGTTTAAACAAAACCCTTCCGATTATAGCGCGTCTATTAAATTTTGCAATATTATTTTCTGTATGACCTATCACGATAATTTCTGCTTTAATAATTTTTCGATGCTTGTCACAACTTTTAGAAATACGTGTAATTTCATTGCAGTTAAAATATTTGAAATTCAAGTTTAATAGCACAGTCTGTAGAAAAATGATGAGTAGATTTGCATCGAAAACACTTACAAGAATTATGGGAATTTTTACTATCTTTAATACTATCGAGTCTGTGCTAAACTACGCTGAACTTTTGTGTTGGGCTTGGAGAAACTGTTCTTTTCCGGTGATCAGCTGCAAATAAAGATTTTTCTCGTCTTAATGCAATACATTGTTTTCTTACTGTCTCCAATGACTCTAGGTGTTTGATATTTTGAAGATCATCCAAGTGGAAGTCTTCTTTTGTAATTATAGCACTGCTGCGATCCTTAGCTCATAATCCAATTGCCAGCTGAGTTTTTATTTCCGATAAATCAAAGTTCAATTGTTTACAAAGGCGAACTTTGTCGAAGAAATGTTCTCTGGTATCTTCTCCCTTATGTGAGATCCTCCGCTCAATTTCTTTCAATTTATTTATGTTAGCTAGATACCAATTCCTTGCGGCTCTTTTCAAATATGATCTAGCAGTTTCGAATGCGACTTCTTCCATTTATTTGTGTAACGCTGCTGTTGATTCAAGTTGCTTTAACCATGATTTGCACTAGATGCTTCCTGAACCCCATCAAATTCTGCGATGATTGTGGAAATCTAGACATTTCATCATTTTGTGGAGTATTATTTACTTGGGCCACATTCATACGTGTATTTTCTGCTTCACCAGAATTACTATTTAAGTTCTCAGCTCCTTCTTGATTGCCATTCAAATTCTTTTAATATCCAATAATAGTGACACAATAGAAAAAAAATATCGTATGTATTTCCACTATACCAACTTTAGGCAAACAAACATTTTTGTATAAATGTCACGACGTTATCTTGAAGACCGATAAACAAATTTTAAACCTTTCAACGCCATCTTGAAATTTTACCGGTTTCAATTTTCTTTTCTTACAATTTTCCTTTTTAGCAAAAGGATTTATAAAACAGCGTTTCACAGAACTTTATTTCCCGATCTCCGGTACACAAATTTTTCGACTCGGGAAGGATCTTTGGATCCCACGTCTGAAACATTGTTATAGTCCAATTGACTTAGATTTAAAGATTAGGATTTACTCTTTATTTTATGATCTTTCCAAATTTTTAGGAACACTTTTAAATTTGGCAAAGAGTTCAAGTTAAGATTTTTAAATATTCATTATGATAAAAAAAACTTTAAACTTTGAATAAGAAATTTTCTAATCTTTCAAATGATTTTACTTACAAAGTCGTAAATTCAGTTTCTGCACATATTTGTCTTTCAAGTGAAGTATGAATTTTCAAACAGTCAAAGAAAATGTACCCAAAGATTCTGTCGGTGGTGTCTCTGCTGTATTTTGCCACGCTCTTTTCTTACTCTCCGCTTCCCCGTCCACGCGAACTTCTCGTTTTACTAGCACACTATTCAACCAAATCCCTAGTTACGTATGCCAAATTCTCACTACTATTTTCAAACTTCCATATGAGTATTACTAATAAATTGGTTTATGAGTTATTCAACACTAGTTACGCGAATTATTACTTAACAGGAGTTTTCATATAAGAATTTACAAACTATAATACGAAATTGCATTTTTTTAAACTAGTATCAAACTAACCTTGCGACAAGACTTTACATACTATCAAGATGTCTGATGTCCTGGGGTTCGAATATGTAACTTTTTGCTTTTCACTTCTCACTTTTCGTTCTTCGCTCTTCACTTTTTTTAACTTCCTGCCGCCTCAGTTTTGTCACTGTTAATGTTTTAAAAGTCACAAATGACGTTTATATAGTTATATTTAACGTTTTGTTCTTTTTACGAGGTTATCGGTAGCCATACCACGCTGAAAAAACCAGTTGTCGTCAGATCACTGAAGTTAAGCAGATTTGGGTGCGGTTAGTACTTGGATGGGTGACCATTCGAGAAAACTGAGTGCTGTTGGCACATCGATGGTGTGGTGAGCCCACACTTGTAGTAGTTATTTGCTACAAGAAACTATCCACCTAGAAACACTACCCGAATCGGGTAGTGTCACGCCTACCCTGTGAGGGAGATGGCTTAATGGTATACATACATCGGTAGCGCAGGGTCCATTCTCAGAAGTAAAAATATATCAAATAAAGCTAAAAGGGCAATACATAATTCTATATTTATACCGACTGTGCTATACGACAGAGATACGTGGACATATCAGAAAAAGATTAAGAGTAAAATTAACGCAAAACACTGATGAAAAAAGTGAGTAATGAGATAATCCTCAACGAATGTGGTGTGGAAGAGACACTAGTTGGGAAATGTGAAAGAAATTTTCTCAGGTGGTTTGGGCATGCTGACAGATTAAAAGATGAACGACTAACGAAACAAGTGTATCAAAGTAAAGTAAATTGCAGTGTGCCCAGAGGCAGACCGCAGAAAGAATAGATAGAATGTGTAAATGAAACCCTAATTCGAAGAGACATGAGAAGCCTTAGAAACACAACAGCCTGCATGAAAAAATGCATGGACGTGAAGGAAGATAGAGAGGTTTGCCAGGACAGAAAAGTGTGGCAACAAATAATTTATAAAGAGTGTCAGTAGAGTGAATGACGCCTGAAGCAAAAGACCTTGGATACTAATGTGCCCGAGTGGGGAGCTTCACATGATGACTTTGTGAGGCTCTTTACTTGGGATGATCGCTAGAGAGATTGTGCAGCAACCTGGGTCGGAGCAGTGTTGCGGAACGAACGTGTTATTTAAATAAGTAACACGGGATTTCTATATCAATCTAAAAATCTATAACTCTTCCCACATTACCCTCTTCCTCACCGATTGAGTCACGCTTACTCCGAAAGGGAAATGGCTTAATGGTATAATAATGTCCATGTTCGATGAATCATTACATCGCCGGACTTTAAACAAGTGAACATTATTTTCATATAGTAAAAGATAGAGAATTTAGAAAAAGCGAAAAATGAAAAGCAAAGCAAAAAGTTACATATATTACATGTGTCCAGAATTTGTAAAATGTAAATATACAGGGTGTCCCAGGAGTATTGTCGTTCCTTGTAATGGTGGATAAAAAAAATTCAAATCGAAAAGTCCCACAACATTTTTGTGTCCGGTGCGTATTTTGGGTACTAAAGGGTATTGAAATTGCATGTAGGTGAACAGTAAGTTGCAAGTGTGCGTGCGACCCCAAAAAGCAATATCTCCTACCGCGGTACCTTCACCTTGCTTCGAGCATTAAAAAAAAAATGCGATACGAATATGTTTGTCTGTTTAAATGGAATAGGCTCAAGTTTTATTGAACCGTAATATGAAAAAAAATTGATTAGCAGTTCGAACTCGAAAGTTCATTGCCTCACTACCCGATTCGGGTAGTGTTTCTAGGTGGATATTTACTACCAATGTGGGCCCACCACACCCACGACGGGCCAACATCACGCAGTATTCCTGAACGGTCACCCATCCAAGTACTAACCGCGCCCAACAATGCTTAACTTCAGTGATCTTACGAGGACTGGTGTTTTCAGCGTGGTATCGCCGTTGGCGATATACTATAAATATAACGTTCCAAAAAAATTCTTTTATTCAAACACGTTCGAGATAAAATATTGGGTCACCGAAATTCGGTGCATGGAAAAAATGGAAATGTAGGCTAGGCTCTCCGAAATTTGGTGAGCGTGTCACGAAAAATTTAATTTTGCAGAATTCTGTAGATGTCTTTTTTCCATTACAATCTTTGGCATTCTTTAAAAATCTTTAGAATTCACGTTGAATTATCGTAAATTCTTTCAAGACTTTTAAATTCTTCAGAATTCTCTTGATTTCTTAGACGTCACATGTTATCTTCTGAATTCTTTTAAAGATTTTTAAGAATTCTCTTGAAATATTTAGGATATAACTTTATTTTATTTTTAATTTTCTGAATTCTTCTGAAAACATGGAATTCTTTTCAACTATTTTCAAATTCATCAACTTTGGTCGACGGTGAACTACTACTGAACTGGGATGCACTCGTTTCTTTAAATTTGCAGAATTCTAAGAAATCGATAGAATATAAGGAATTTACAATAATTTAACGTGAATTTTAAAGCTTTTAAAAGAATTCAAAAAAGTTTCAAAAAATTCAAAATATTTTCACTAAATTCAAAGACTTTTACAGAATTCTGCAGAATTAAAAAAAAACTGTGCAACTTAATTAAATAGCAGTTCATCCGTCGACCAAAGTTGCTGAATTTGGAAATAGTTGAAAAGAATTTTATTTTTTGAGAAGAATTCAGGACATTCTTAAATATATCCTGAATTATTCAAGAGAATTCAAAGATCTTCAAAAGAATTCAAAATATTACAAATTAATTCTAAGAAATCGAGAGAATTCTGCAGAATTTAAAAGAATCTAAGGAATTTATAATAATTCAACGTGAATTCTTAAGATTTTAGAAGAATTAAAAAGATTTTAATGAAATTGAAAGACTTCTACAGAATTCTGCAGAAAAAAAATGAGTGCAACTCAATTCAGTAGTAGTTCACCGTCGACGAAAGCTGATGTATTTGGAAATAGTTGAAAAGAATGCCATGCTTTCCGAAGAATACAGAGAAATCAAAGCATTTGATTGAATTGTACGTTAATCAGGGACGGTCACTGATTATTTCCAATAATGTACGAATTATCTAGGCTCACTGAAATTATTTGTGCTACGCTCACCAAATTTCGGAGAACCTAGCCTACATTTCCATTTTTTCCATACACCGAATTTCGGAGAGCCAATATTTTACATGGAACATGTTTAAATAAAAGAATCGATTTTTTATTTAACTATTTTATGGATCAATGAAACTTGAGCTCATCCGATTTTTTTTAATGCTCGAAGCAAGGTGAAGTTACCGCGATAGGAGATATTGCTTTTCGAGGTCGCACGCAAACTTGCAACTAACTGTTCACCTACATGCAACCTTCATGCCCTGTCATGCCCAAAATACGCGCCGGACCCAAAAATGTTTTTCGACTTTTCGATTTGAATACTTTTTTCATGTTTCGGGCTTTTTTTTATTTTAACTAACTTATATTTCCAAACGTCCGAAATTGGAAACACCTCTGGGGGACGAAATTTGGAATTCACGCGCATCTACTATAGCGACGGCTCCACTAGATTAAACCAGTGATTGCTATCGAAGTAATGTATAATAAGAATCTAAATATAAGACCTACAACATGTTGTAACTGACAACTAGAGATAATATTTACTTCTAGGATTAACATGCTACCATAGTGGAAACTGCTATTATTTCCCGACGCAAAAATGCCACGATTAACATCAAACTCTGTCAGATTAATAAACTATAGTAACTAATAATATTAATGTAGTGAAGGTCATGTCGCTATAATTTAACATACCACAAGGCTCTGCCGCTTTCTTTCTTTTTTTTTTGAAAAATGTAGAATATATAATAATTTCCTCTAGGATTTATCTTCTTCGAGACAAACATTTTATTAAATTTTGAGGTTATGACGCTGCAATTTTAAAATTTCAACATATTAGTTTATAACTGACAACTATGTACAATCTACCAAGAAACTTGGCAATATTTCAATAAAAACATCAAAAACCCGGAAAAGGCCTTCACTACATTAATATTATAAGATACCGGAAAAAAATTAAAATATATAGTAACTAATCTTCGCCACTATAATTCATTAAAAATGCGAACATACGAGCTAAAAAATTCAAAGGTACGAAGTTTGGCACACCTACCCTACCATAAAACCAAAATTTTACAGGATAAAAATACTGGTACCTTTTGCAAATTTTGATTTAAAATGGAAAAATTTTTAATTAAAAAATCTCAAAACAAACCCTCAAAGAAACAAGCGTAAAAAAGGCCGCCAAATAATACATTCTTACTAGCATTAAATACGAAATTATAGTAGATATATCTATATATATATATATATATATATATATTTAAGGAGTCATAAAAATTTCACACGAGTTGTTGTGAGATTACCAAAATTCGCCAAATACTATTAGTGAATAAGAAAATTTTGGTCATTAATAGATTTCAATATTTCAATCATTCGTGTCCCACGAGTTAAATATCTTCAATAGTAATAATAATAATATGAATGACATATTTTGTACTTACAAACATTTCTTGAAAATGCACATTTGGCGGGCCTGTCTTCATATGGGCCATAGCCTGCAGAGTGCCTCTTAGACCTTGACAACCTCGCCACCTGACACGCGAAATATTGGCTATCTCAAATTTATTTTAGGAATTTTAATGAAAAAGTGCAGCGAATATTAATTCATTGTAATCAAAAAATGTTTTAGCACGGTTCAAAATTAACTATTTACTATAAGATTTCTTGTCAATATTGAATTCAAAATCAAATTTCTTCCCAATAGTTCCAGATTGTTGGCACTGTCATAGCTACTCAACAAGTGTATACATCGCAACCCATGTGCATACCAATATTGAAATTAAAGCAATGTAATGTAAATACAATGTAAGGACACATGAAAAATATGAAAGTTATTAATAGAAGCATTGACGAATGTTCTTATTGCAATTGAACAATAACGTAAAGGATATTGCACATTCTTCTTCTCATTAAAATAGAAATTAATACTAATGATGGGTCATGTATAATCACAAGAAGCAATATCTATAAGAAAGTTACCTGTAAAGCTTTACTACATACAAAACATACTGTATACTGCATTACGGAATGTATTTCGAAACATTAAATCATACTAGCCCCAGCGCTAAACTTTATCGATTAGTCTTACATTATTATTATTATTATACCATTAAGCCATTTCCCTTTCGGGGTAGGCGTGACTTGCTCGGTTGGAAAATAGTAGTGTGTATATGGGTATATAGTACACGTTTATTCCGCAACACTGCTCCGACCCAGGTTGCTGATCAATCTCTCTAGCGATCACCCCAAGTGAAGAGGCTCACAAAATTTTTATGTATGGTTCCCCACTTGGGCCCATTAGTATCCAAGGTCTTTGTTTCAGGCGACATTCATTCTACTGTCACTCTATTTACAAACTATTTGTCGCCACACTTTTCTGTCCTGGCATACTACTCTAGCTTCCTTCACGTCCATGCATTTTTTCATGCAAGCTCTTGTGTTTCTATGGCTTCTTATGTCTCTACGGATTAATGTCTCATTTACAGATTCTAACCATTCTTTCGGCGGTCTATCTCTGGGCATTCTGCCATTTACTTTACCTTTATACACTTGTTTGGTCAGTCGTTCATCTTTCATTCTTTCAAGATGTCCGAACCATCTTAACTGATTTCTTTCCCATATGTCAACTAATGTCTCTGCTGTACCACATTCTTTGAGGATTGTCTCGTTTCGGACTTTGTCCATCAGTGTTTTCCCGCATATTATGCGCAGAGGTTTCATGCCGATCGCGTTAATTTTACTCCTGTCCTTTTCTTGACAGGTCCATGTCTCGCTACCGTATAGTACAGTCGGCACGAATATAGAATTATGTATGGCCATTTTAGCTTTTTTTGATATGTTTTTATGTGTTAGGATGGACCCTGCTCTACCGATAACCTGCTTACCCTTATTTATGCGCCTATCTA
>CAKNYM010020658.1:22869-34290 GCA_932195095.1 Andricus curvator | reverse complement strand
AAAAAAAAGTAAATATCTTCTCAAAACTTGTTCATATAATCTCTATTTTTCCCGATCATCTTTATGTGCTGATGAATTTAAATTTACATTTATATCTTCATCAAGTCTACTTAAAGAACTTCCAGGTGTTGGAAGAGTTGGTTTGCGCAGAGTACCATTGTTAATAATACCTGATTGTAAATGCTCCACATTTTCATGAGGTAAAAGTATGTGGTAGGTTTCCTCGAAGTAAATGAAAGGCACATTCACAAATACAGCGAATCAACTTCGCATCATATGTGTACAGCACATCTTTCTTTTGCCGATCTGTTAGATGACACAATGTCTGTAAAATGATTGCTTGTTTTTTACTGATGGATTCGCGACATTTGCAGCGACATTAACAAACGAAGAACTGTGACTGAGAAGTAGCATCATGGTATACTTCTTGCAAAAAACAAGGATTTTCAGGATATACTTGACTTGTAAGATGTTGTATTTGTACTCGCTTGCAAGAATTTTTAAATAATAAAATATAATTTGCATTTCAAGTTATATCGCGTTGCCCGCACACTTGGTGAAACATATTCTGTGCAATAAATAATACGATTAAATTTTTATGATGACCACCTTTAGTAAATAAATCAACAAGAGTATTGTTTGAAGCTTCGCACACCAAATCATCAGTTACTATAAGTTCTGGATGGGTATCGTTGGCAAAGTCAGCTGGTTGTGGAAGACTTTTGCGAAATTCTACAGTATTACCATTATACTCTTTATATCCGGGTTGCCATTCAGAATAATAGAATGGAATTTGAGAAAACTGTGCATCACTCATATGATCCATATATCGGAAAAACTCTTTTAAAAAATAAATTTTTTCGCATCCTGTGGGGCGACATATCATTGACGTCCATGGATCTTTCCAACGCGTGTCCATATTGACAATTAATTAATTAAGTATATATACATTTCATGATAAATAAGGTAGTTCGGTTGAGTCACTGCCACTCGTGCAACAATTAGCTAGTTGCTGCATGCATATGTTCGCCAAAAATATTCTCATTACGCCATTATTATGCTTAGTGAAAATAATAGAAGGTGTAACTGGGTGACACGCTTTAATTTGTATGAATAAAATTTAGTTATGCTAGCGAGTAGTGTTATATCACTCCGCTCCGCTAGTAGAATGTAAAATGTAATATTATTATTTCTCATCAAGTAGAGCCATCACTCAACTCAAATATACTTTTTTTTTCTTTCTTTTATAACAATTTCTATTTAGCTAGAAAAAATTTCTATAAAAAAATTTATTTTTTATATTTTTAAATTGTATTAAAATTAAATTAAATTAAATTAAACTAAATGAAACTAAACTAAACTAAAATGAACTAAATTAAATTAAATTGAACTGAACTAAACTGTACCGAACGGAACCGAACTGAACTGAATTAAAATCAATCAAATTAAATCAAATAAAACCATTCCAAATCAAATTAAAATAAAATAAAATAAAATTTTATACCAGTCCTTATATTCAAGTACAATTGCGTATCTTCTTTCGCCAAGAGCAAACTCTCTGATTGTCTGAAAATTGATACTACGCGTTCAAAATTGGTTTAAGTCAATGCAATAATCATTGAAGAATATGTTTTTCAATTATTTCACTGATAAATTAATTTACTTCTTTGATCTAAACAAATAAAGGGATGAAATATGCAAATCCGGTGTTTACAGTACAAACATTTTTTTGTTTCCAGAAGTTCAATAAATTAGGAGCAGTGTGACATTGAGGTGCCAAACTCAATTACAAGATTATAATTGTTAATTTTATAAACGATTTATATTACAGTTAACTAAAAAATTCAGATTCTTTAACAAATCTATTTTTACCATGCAACTCTGTTAATTTATATGTCGCAATTATACATTATACATAAATGTATACCATTGAGCCATTTCCCTTTCGGGGTAGGCGTGACACTACCCGATTCGGGTAGTGTTTCTAGGTGGATAGTTTTCTTGTAGTTATAAATAACTACAAGTGTGGGCTCACCACACCCACGATGTGCCAACAGCACTCAGTATTCTTGAATGTTCACCCATCCAAGTACTAACCGCGTCCAACGCTGCTTAACTTCAGTGATCTGACGAGAACTGGGTTTTTCAGCGTGATATGGCCGTTTCATAAATGAAAACAATAAAATAAAAATATCCAATAACAATTTTCTTTTTCTTTAAAACAATAATAGTTTTCAATAAAAAATGAATTCAAAGTTGCATAAATACTTTGAGAAGTTTTAATTAAAAATGTTGTTCAGAAAAAAAAATTTCTTGGTGAAAGTGCCAAATATTGGCGTTTGCTAATTTAATTTGCTTACAGCATTGGTGATTGCCATACCTCGATAAATTGTTAGAATGACACATAATCATGAACCCTCTATTCATCACGTGAGTTGAGTGGTATGAAATAAAATTGTAGAAAAACAGGATTTGTCCGTTTTTTCTTCATAGATTGATTATACAAATTATTATTATTATTAACTTTTGAAAACATTTTGCACCTATCTATCACACTTCTACCTTATCGCGCGGTCTGAAATCCGAATCGAGAATGCATAAACGTAATTTTAAATAATAAAGTCTTTGCTGTAATATTTTTATCTAATACGGGGAATAGAAAATGGATTATGGAATTCCATGTACCGGAGCCCAAGTTTTTGTTATTAATCTAAAAACTAGATGATTCAATGATTGTGGAATGGAGATTCTTGTTTCTCGAACGTACGAGTTTTATAATCATCCTTAAACTTCAATCTATTTTAAACAAATTTTCAAATTCTCTAAATCGGTTTCGTTCGTTCAAAAAACTTTTTCATATATTAAAATGATGAGAAAATGTATGATTGTATGTCACGTGAATAAAAAAATTCCTAAACCATTTTCCATTTACAGTTTTTATATATTTTTTAGTTTGAAAATATTAATATTGCTATGTCTATAATGTCTATCTGTCTAACATAAAATGTTTAAGATGCGCATACTTATTTACTTGATTTGTTCATAACAAAGAAGAAAATTAATTGATTGATTGATTACTTGTGTTTTGCAAGTATCACAGGATTGATTCAAGCTAGCCTTGACAATGCATAAAAGTCGCTGTTGCAGAAAGAATTTTCTTGAAGAACATGATTTTTTATCAATACTGAGAAGAAAGGCTATTGAATAAATAAGTCTCGTTCAGAAGCAGATATTTAATTGATCTAATTGTATAAGCCATAGAATTCATTGCGTCACTGTTGAACCAAAATTAATAATTATTGTTTCTCTGAATATGCATTTGAATCAATGAAAGATATGCTTGAGGATCTGCTTTTCGGCGGCGGTTATTGATTCAATATCATTTTTTTATCAGTAAGCTTTACGTGAATAAAAAAAAATGATAAAATAGAAAATCTGTTTGCAGTAATCTATCAAAATCGATTGAGAAATATTCCCTGTGATTGATTATATGATCGCAAAAAGCCAAGAACAATTAATTTAGTAGATTTCCATTTATAAACTCTATTTGACGGGCTGAGAGTAAAAGCGGTGCAAAATGAGTTGCAGAAGAGAAGCGGTTTCAGTTTTCGTGTCAACGCAAAGAAGACTTGAAAAAAGTATGGGAGTGGAAACGGAATGATTGAGCGTCAGAGTAGAAGCGAACTGAAATTATTCCGCGTGGAAAAACGGTTTTGGACTTCAACCCGCTTTGGCTCCCAGTCTGAACTCAAGCCGCTTTTACCCACAGTCCCAACCCATCCAGAACATGGGAATTTTCGGCCCCCACCACTTTCCCATCTGGGAGCGACACATGCAAACGTAGCGTGTCGGTGAGTCGGCTCTGTTACATGCTGTGTAGACCAGCTTGTTGGCTATTAGGAGGTTTGGGTTGATTTTTGTTTTCAAAAATTCACACCTAAACGAAAGAGTTCAAATACATGTAATGAAGTCTTGAAATATTTAATGATTATGTCTTACAGGAATGTATATGGGATTTGAAGGTTAGGTTAATAATATCTATCACTTTCAAGTGGTTTCATTTTTTATTATTTACGTTTTATTTTTCAATCGATTTTAAATATTGCAAAGTTAGAATGATAATAAATAATTATTATTTTCAATTTATTGAATTAATCAACATTTTTAATATGTACTTACCTCTGATAATTACCTTGCTTTTCATGCTATTTTAGGCTATAATCACAATTCCCAATAATACCAAAACTATATAAAACCTTCAATGTTTTAAAATATTTATCTCAACATTACAAAATTTATTTTTTACACTTTTATTTTAATTGTCAAATAATTGTAATTGGAAATTAATTGTGAATAATATTGTAAAATAAATTTAAGAAAATTTATTTTATAAATAAATGTCTCATGATTTTTTACGGACAAAACAATTTTAAAGGTAAGTCTTTGTAGTATTTTAATAACTAATGAACATGTTTTCAGAATATTTTTCCTTGATTCTGCCCTCATAGGTTCAAACATGGTAAAAAAAACCGTCGTAGAATTTTAAATAAAAACTGTACTCTGTATACATTAATTTTAAAAATGAAAAATTTCAATATTTTTTATAAATATTCCTAAATTTTATTTGAATATAATACACATTCATTTTTATTTAAAAAATTCTTGTAAATAGTTGGTCATTTTTTTAATTTTACGACATTTTTGTACCATGTTTGACCTAAGGGAATAGATTTCAGGAATGAAATTATAGAAATATTTCAATTAGTTAGTAAAATACTATGAAGACTTGCCTTTCAAATGATTTTTCCTAAATATGAATAAAATTCAAATACACTCAAAAAATAAAATTAAGAAAGGTCAGAAATTCATGCAGTTGTTTTTTAGAAAATCCCACATATTTTTTAATAAAACTCATTTCCACACCACCATTAAAACCAAATTATAATTTAAGGCAAAACATAATTTTTAATACAGAATAAAAATTTGGAATAACTATTTATTCCTTAAGTTATTTATTTTTGAGGTTATGGGTATAAATATAATTTTCTTAAGATTCTTAAGAAAATTTTCAATGATTTTTGAATATTTCTGTATGTCAAAATTTTTTGAAATTTGGTCAAGAATCCTATATGAAAATTATATTTATATATAAGCTTAAAATAAACACAAAAATATTTTTCACCTCAAATTATAATTTTGTTGGAATTTTTCTTTTTTCTTCATTAAAAAATTTTTTTATTTGAAAATGTATTCATTTCGTTGAAATTTAATTCTTTGAAGGTTGATTTCAACTGTTTTTAATTGAAAATTAGAATTTTTTCATTGAACAAGCATTCACAACATTTTTCGTTGAAAATTCAGCTTTTTTGGTTGAAAATTCAACTGTTTAGTTGAAACTTATATTTTTTGTTGAAATTTTGATTGACATACAGAAATATTCAAAAATCTTGGAAAATTTTCTTAAGAATCTCAGGAAAATTATATTTTACCTACAACCTTAAAAATAAATAACTTAAAGAATAAATAGTTATTCGAAATTTTTATTTTGTATTAAAAATTATTTTTTGCCCTAAATTATAATTTGGTTGTAATTTTCCTTTTTTCTTGGCTAAAAATCGTTTTTACTTGAAAATTTATTTATTATGTTGAAAATTCATTTTTTTATTGTTGAATTGAACCGTTTTTTATTTAAAATATTTTTTTTTAATTGAAATAGCAATTATCACATTCTTCGTTGAGAATTAATCTTTTTTGCCTAAAAATTAACTTATTCGTTTGAAAATGTTTTTTTTGTTTGTTCAAATTTCAATTTCAAATATCTGAAATTTTAGAAATTCATTAAATTAATCAAAATTTTTACTGTGTACTCATCTCTGATAATTAACTTTCTTTCCATGCTATTTTAGGCTATAATCACAATTCTTGGGATTTTAAGAGAAAAAGCCGAAAAATTATTACTTTGAAATCATATGCTTTCTTAATATATAAAAATTTTATAAGACGTTCAATGTCTTAAAATATTTATCTCAACATTACAAAATTTAGTTTTTACAATTTTATTTTAATTGTGAAATAATTGTAATTAGAAATTAATTCTGAATAATTGTAAAATAAATTTAAAAAAATTTATTTCATAAAGAAATATCTCATGATTTTTAAAGGACAAAACAATTTTAAAGGTAAGTCTTTGTATTATTTTAATACCTATCGAACATATTTTCAGAATCTTTTTCCTCGATGCTGCCCGAAATTCGAAATTTTTATTTTGCATACAAAAATATTTTTCGCCTTAAATTATAATTTTGTTGAAATTTTTCCATTTACTTCATTAAAAAATCTTTTGACTTTGAAATTTATTCATTTGCTTCATTAAAATAGCAATTATTACATCTATCGTTGAAAATTCATCTTTTTTGGTTGAAAATTGAACTGTTTAGCTAAAACTTATATTTTTTGTTGGAATTTTGATTGACATACAGAAATATTCAAAAATCATTGAAAATTTTCTTAAGAATCTCAGGAAAATTATATTTTACTTATAACCTCAAAAATAAATAACTTAAAGAATAAATAGTTATTCGAAATTTTTATTTTGTATTAAAAATTATTTTATGCCTCTAATTATAATTTGGTTGTAATTATCCTTTTTTCTTGACTAAGAATCGTTTTTACTTGAAAATTTATTTTCTTAAAGGTAAATTCAACCGATTTTTATTAAAAATAATTTTTTAATTATTTTTCATAGCAACTATCACATTTTTCGTTGAGAATTAACGTTTTTTGCCTAAAAATTAAACTATTCCCTTTAAAATATTTTTTTTGTTCAAATTTTAATTTGAAATACCTGAAATCTTAGACAATATTTCGAAATTGTTGTCAATAATCTTAGAGAACTCATATTTATATTTATTTATACAATTTTATTTTAATTCTAAAATAATTTTAATTAGAAATTAATTGTAAATAATTGTAAAATCAATTCAACGAAATTTATTTTATAAAGAAATATCCCATGATTTTAAAAAGACAAAACAATTTTGAAGGTAATTCTTTGTAGTATTTTAATAACTAATGAACATATTTTTAGAATATTTTTCCGTGATTCTGCCCTAGGGTCAAACATGGTAAAAATAACCGTCGTAGAATTTTAAATAAAAACTTTACTCTGTATACATTAATTTTAAAAATGAAAAATTTTAATATTTTTTATAAATATTCCTAAATTTTATTTGAATATGATACACATTGATTTTTATTTGAAAAATTATGGTAAATAGTTGGTCATTCTTTAAATTTTACGACATTTTTGTACCATGTTTGACCTTAGAGAATAGATTTCAGGAATGACATTATAAAAATATCTTCATTAGTTAGTAAATTACTATGAAGACTTGCCTTTCAAATGATTTTTCCTAAACATGAATAAAATTCAAATACACTCAAAAAATAAAATTAAGAAAGGTCAGAAATTCATGCAGTTGTTTTTTAGAAAATCCACATATTTTTAAATAAAACTCATTTCCACACCACCATTAAAACCAAATTATAATTTAAGGCAAAACATAATTTTTAATACAGAATAAAAATTTGGAATAACTATTTATTCCTTAAGTTATTTATTTTTGAGGTTATGGATATAAATATAATTTTCTTAAGATTCTTAAGAAAATTTTCAATGATTTTTGAATATTTCTGTATGTCAATCAAAATTCAAAAAAAAAAATAAGTTTTAGCTAAACAGTTCAATTTTCAACTAAAAAAGATGAATTTTCAACGAAAGATGTAATAATTGCTATTTTAATGAACCAAATGAATAAATTTCAAAATCAAACAATTTTTTAATGAAGAAAATGGAAAAATTTCAACAAAATTATAATTTAAGGCGAAAAATATTTTTGTATGCAAAATAAAAATTTCGAATAACTGTTTATTTCTTGAGTACAGTTTTTATTTTAAATTCCACGACGGTTTTTTGTACCATGTTTGACCCTATCCGGGCAGCATCGAGGAAAAATATTGTGAAAATATGTTCGTTAGTTATTAAAATACTACAAAGACTTACCTTTAAAATTGGTTTGTCCTTTAAAAATCATGAGATATTTCTTTATGAAATAAATTTTTTTAAATTTATTTTACAATTATTCAGAATAAATTTTTAATTACAATTATTTCACAATTAAAATAAAATTGTAAAAACTAAATTTTGTAATGTTGAGATAAATATTTTAAGACATTGAAGGTCTTATAAAGTTTCTATATATTAAGAAAGCATATGAGTTCAAAGTAATAATTTTTCGGGTTTTTCTCTTAAAATCCCAAGAACTGTGATTATAGCCTAAAATAGCATGGAAAGAAAGGTAATTATCAGAGATGAGTATACAGTAAAAATTTTGATTAATTTAATGAATTAAAAATAATAATGATTTATCATCATTTAAATGTTGCAATATTTAAAATCGATTGAAAAATAAAACATAAATAATAAAAAATGAAACCACTTGAAAGTGATAGATTTCTAAGATTTCAGATATTTTAAATTGAAATTTGAACAAAAAAAAACATTTTCAAACGAATAGGTTAATTTTCAGGCAAAAAAGATTAATTCTCAACGAAAAATGTGATAATTGCTATTTAAATTTAAAAAAATTGTTTTTAAGAAAAAACGGTTCAATTTAACAATAAAAAAATGAATTTTCAACAAAATAAATAAATTTTCAAATAAAAACGATTTTTAGCCAAGAAAAAAGGAAAATTACAACCAAATTATAATTTAGGGCAAAAAATAATTTTTAATACAAAGTAAAAATTTCGAATAACTATTTATTCTTTAAGTTATTTATTGATAAGGTTGTAGGTAAAATATAATTTTCAGGAGATTCTTAAGAAAATTTTCCAAGATTTTTGAATATTTCTGTATGTCAATTAAAATTTCAACAAAAAATATAAGTTTGAACTAAAAAGTTGAATTTTCAACCAAAAAAGCTGAATTTTGAACGAAAAATGTTGTGAATGCTTGTTCAATGAAAAAGTTCTAATTTTTAATTAAAAACAGTTGAAATCAACCTTCAAAGAATGAAATTTCAACCAAATAAATAAATTTTCAAATAAAAAAATTTTTTAATGAAGAAAAAAGAAAAATTCCAACCAAATTATAATTTAAGGTGAAAAATATTTTTGTGTGCAAAATAAAAATTTCGAATAAATGTTTATTTTTTAACTTTTTTTTTCTGCTCATTTTAAGCTTATATATAAATATAATTTTCATATAGGATTCTTGACCAAATTTCACAAAATTTTTCAATATTTCAGATATGTGAAATAAAAATTTCAACAAAAAATATAATTATCAACCAAACACTAACTAATTGAGATATTTTTATAATTTCATTCCTGAAATCTATTCCCTTAGGTCAAACATGGTACAAAAATGTCGTAAAATTAAAAAAATGACCAACTATTTACAAGAATTTTTTAAATAAAAATGAATGTGTATTATATTCAAATAAAATTTAAGAATATTTATAAAAGGTATTAATATTTTTCATTTTCAAAATTAATTTATACAGAGTACAGTTTTCATTTGAAATTTCACGATGGTTTTTTGTACCATGTTTGAACCTATGAGGGCAGAATCAAGGAGAAATATTCTGAAAACATGTTCATTAGTTATTAAAATACTACAAAGACTTACCTTTAAAATTGTTTTGTCCGTAAAAAATCATGGGATATTTATTTATAAAATAAATTTTCTTAAATTTATTTTACAATATTATTTACAATTAATTTCCAATTACAATTATTTCACAATTAAAATAAAAGTGCAAAAAATAAATTTTGTAATGTTGAGATAAATATTTTAAAACATTGAAGGTTTTATATAGTTTTTGTATATTAGGAAAGCATATGAGGTCAAGTTAATAATTTTTCGGCTTTTTCTCTTAAAATCCACTAAATTGTGATTATAGCCTAAAATAGCATGAAAAGAAAGGTAATTATCAGAGGTAAGTACATAGTAAAAATGTTGATTAATTCAATAAATTGAAAATAATAATTATTTATTATCATTCTAACTTTGCAATATTTAAAATCGATTGAAAAATAAAACTTAAATAATAAAAAATGAAACCACTTGAAAGTGATAGATATTATTAACCTAACCTTCAAATCCCATATCGACGCCTCCATTCAATATGAGTCTATCTGCTGACAGCGCCGTGTATGAGACTATGCGCTGTGTATAAGCATAGGGCATAGTCTCATACAGAGCGCTGTCAGCACATAGACTCATATTGAATGGAGGCGTCGATATACATTCCTGTAAGACATAATCATTAAATATTTCAAGACTTCATTACATGTATTTGAAGTCTTTCGTTTAGGTGTGAATTTTTGAAAACAAAAATCAACCCAAACATCGTAATAGCCAACAAGCCAACGAAACCGAATCGTGAAGTCGAGGGACTCCGAAGTTCGACTCGAGCGAGCTCGGCCCGTCCCACGGGTTCCAGCTCGTGCACTTTCGGCTTTACACGAGGATGGCCGACGCAACGCGTAACAGAGCCGTCTCACCGACACGCTACGTTTGCATGTATTGCTCCCAGATGGGAACGTGGTGGGGGCCGAAAAATCCCTCGTTCTGGAGCCTCTGCCTGGAGATACTGTTTCCACGAGACTACAGGGAGAAACGGCTTGAGTTTCGGCCGCGAGGAGAAACGGTTTAGGCGTCTAAGCCGTTTCTGCCGTTAACGTATTTCAATCCGCTTTCCCTCTGACGCTCATTCAAACCGTTGTTACGCTGAAGCTTTTCAAATTCGCTTTCGCTCCTCTACTAATTCTGCACCGCTTTTACTCTCGGCCCGTCATTTAGTACAATTTTTTTGGATCGCGGGTGATAATTATCTTCAATAACAATTTTTTACAATAACTATATTGAAAATAATTATATTCTTTATACCTAACACCTATATACCTATCTACCTTATACCTATATACCCACCATACACACTACTTTTTTCCAACCGAGCAAGTCACGCCTACCCCGAAAGGGAAATGGCTTAATGGTATAATAATAATAATAATAATAATAATAATAATAATTCATAGAAATTGATATGGGGTCGATGCCTGGCCTCTCCCATTTACACTCCCACTCCTTTTCTTTTTTCGGCCCACCCTATTCTAATGCGTCTTTGCTTTTTAGACAAATATAGCACTTTCTATATTTTATAAGTGGAAGCTCCCTTGCACTTTTACATCACGCGTTTTTAATGGGATAATCCATATTTTCCTTTTCCCATTATTTAATACAATTAATAAAAATATCTTTTATAAAGTACAAGAATTCGCTATTCAGTGTCATTTATATATAACGAATTGTAGTAACAGAAGGGGATGGTCGAGCGGTAGATGAAAAGGCCGTTT
>CAKNYM010020658.1:6746-22859 GCA_932195095.1 Andricus curvator | reverse complement strand
GAGGCGCGAAAATGCAAAATTGTTAAACTTAAATATATCGACTACAGCTCGGCCTATCCTGACAAATGATCGCCCCGATCATCAGGATTGTCTTCGAACAGAGTCATTGTTTGTTCGTCCCATGGACGCATTCTATCAGAACTATAAACACTAGAAAACGGTTTTTGGGTTATTTGAAACCCATCGATATCTCCTATTAGGTAACGGTCATTACGCAAGACCTTCTTTACTTCGTAGGGTCCTTTAAATTTAGGTAACAATTTTTGATTAACACCTTTTTCGGTAACTACATTCGGTATCATAATATAATCGCCACTTTTGTATTTGGTAGGACATTTGTGTCTTCCGTCGAACGCTTGTTTGTTTTTGAACCGCATCTTCTCGCATATTACATTGGCTTTTTCACGCAATTTAGCTCTAAGCTCGGGTGGTTCTTCTTCGTTCTCAATTTCTAATAAAATCTTTCTGAATTCTTCGTCAGGTAACCCTACTTGGTCCGCTCCAAAAAGAAGACGAGCTGGTGAACAACCTATCGCTCTATTTACAGTGTTGTTCATTACAAATTGCGCATTTTCTAGCCCTTTCTTCCAATCCGAAGACCCAGCTATTTTAGACAAAGTTGACCTTAAAAATCTAAATACACGTTCAGCTTGGCCATTCGCGCGAGGAGTGCCAGCTGCTACTTTGATATGTTTAATACCTTTTTGCGTCATAAACTGATCAAATTCCTGAGAGGTGAAGCAACTTCCTCTGTCAGAAACCAAAGATCTCATTTTACCGTAGTGATGAACATAATTCTCAATTTTCGCTATTACTTCATTCGCTGATGTCGACTTTACAGGGTAGAACACTACAAATTTGGTGTAACCATCTATAATCAGGAAGACATGCTTGTAGCCAAGACTCGCGGATTTCAAGGGTCCATAGTGGTCGATAAAACTTGCTTCGAAAGGTCTTTTGGCCCTATCCCACAGATGTAATTCACCTTCGCTCTTACCAGATTGCACAGAATACACTAAACACTTCAAGCAATTGCCCACATATTCTTTTACCTTCTTACGCAACTCAGGGAACCAATACACCCTCAAGAGCAATTCGACAGTTTTATCAACCCCAACGTGACCGATATCGTCATGACAAGATCTAATCACACTATTGGTCATAGTCGCAGGTACAAAAAAAAGAGCAGAATCCTTGTACTTTCTGAAGAGCAAACCATTACGTATTTCGTACCTATCACTATCTCCCTGCTCTAACGATTCGCGGATTTCTTTCAGTTCTGGATCAGACAACTGTTTGTACATAAGTTCTTGTTCGAAGGTCAAAGGCTCGATTACAAAGACTTCACGGCTCAGAGCATCGACATGCCTCATACGTTCGGAAACTCTGTGTTCTATCTTATACGAGAAAGTTTGAAGAAACAAGGCCCATCGGTTAATACGCGAGTTAATCTCTTTTTTATTTAGGGCTTGTTTTATCGCGTTACAATCAGTGCATATTACGAACGGTATTCCCGTCAAGTAAACTCGAAATCGTTCTAACGCATAAAATATGGCTAGCATCTCTAACTCGTAGCTGTGGTATTTGCTTTCTAATTCGGTAGTTCGCCTGCTAAAATAAAATACGGGATGCAATTGATTATCTTTTTGCCGCTGCAAAAGAATAGCCCCAAATCCTAACGCGCTCGCATCTGTGTGTAACTCTGTGTAAAGAGTAGGGCTGTAAACAGCTAAGACAGGCTCGGTAGTCAAATAATCTAATAAAGTCTCAAAAGCTCGCATCTCTTTTTCCTCAAAAACAAATTCGGATCCCTTTTTTAAGAGCTCATACAACGGTTTTGATATCAGGGCAAAGTTGGGTATAAAGCGACGTACAAAACCAACCAGCCCTAGAAACTGCTGAACTTGTTTCGCACTTTTTGGTAAGGGATATTCTAAAATCGCTTTGACGTGTTCTCGACTCGGTTGAATCCCATAACTACTAATGAGGTAACCCAAGTACTCGATTTCTAAAACTCCGAAATTACATTTGTCTAAACGTAGTTCCAATTCGTGTTCCGCCATCAATTTTAGAACCTCCCTCAAAACCGACCAATTTTCATCGAGACTTTCAGTCGCAATCAGGAAATCGTCTAAATATAAGAGCAGTTTACCCTCGTTAATTAAATCTTTGAAAATGAAATGTAAATACCTTTGGAAATACGACGGCGCATTTACAAGTCCAAATGGCATTCGTAAATATTCATATTGTCCCTCCGGAGTACTAAACGCTGTATACCTAATTGAAATCTCGGACATTCTGATATGGTGGAACCCATCTTTCAGGTCAAGTTTTGTAAACCAAACCTTGCCATGGAGTCGATCTAAAAGATCATCTATGCGTGGCAGAGGGAAATGCTCACGTATAGTTATTTTGTTCAATGCACGGAAATCAACACATAACCTAAGTTCCCCATTTTTTTTCTTAGTTAAAACTATTGGACTGCTATAATTTGATTGGCTCGATCTTATGTACCCTCGATCTAAAAGTCCCTTAATAATTTCTCGCAGTTTCAACAGTTCAACCCATGACAATCTACGCGGTTTAAAATAAAAAGGCTCCTTGGAGGTTAGATTGATTTCCATCTCGAAAGAACTTGGACTAAACATTTCCGGTTTCTCGCGATACTCATCTAGTAAAATTTTCAACATATTTTTATGGTCGTATGTAACTTTAGATCCAATTTGACTCGCCGACAAATCAATTAATTTATCCGGTTCTTGCTCTACAAGACTAATGAACATTATATCATTCTCCGGATCTTCGTATTCAAATGTTACCGTTTTACGTCTTATCAAGGTTAACCCTGGGGTATTTAGAAAATCGCGCCCCAAAATCGCATCATAGCTCATTGTCGTGTCTGGTACAACCGCAAATTTAACCGAAAATATTCTTCCATTTAAAGGTTGCAACCGAACATCTACTTTGATAAAGCCAACTATATCCAAAGGCGAATAGTTTATTCCTGCATATAATACTCGCCGTTCAGATTCGCTAAAAAAATGACTGTTTTGGAAATCTCGAAGATACACTTTATTTTTCAACAAGGAAATCGGACTACCATTATCAACTAAAGCTTCTATAAAATACTTATCGTCTCGTGCGTTGCTTAGTAGAACGGTATCCGTCGTTCCTGGTTCGATGAGTGGAATTCTCTCCTGTGATGACACTGTAGATTCGCTGCTGAATAGTTTTGCGGGTTTATCGGCTGATCTCTCGATGACAGCTGTAGTGTCTTCTCTCCCCTTCGAAGACTCCGTTGCAGACTTCTCATTATTTCCGTGTATTCTCGACGATCCTGCAGGACACTGGCGTGCTTGATGGCCTGTCTGATGACATTTGAAACAGGCTCCACGTTCCTTGGGAGAACTTTTACATTCGCTGGCCAAGTGTCCAAATCCGTGGCAGTTATAACACCTTGGTCGCGGTGGCATGACTCCCGTTGATTTTAAATCTTCTGTTTTACTTTCTGCAGCTTTAGTCGGCTTAAAATTAGAACCAGATTCCCCATACTGCTTTCCACCAGGTCCTTTCCGTAAATCTTTACGTGGCTCGTCCTTGGTAATTCTCTGCATTCCATCTAAAAGATCTAGGAGTGTTTTGTAATTTCCTGCTCGTGCATGCGTTTTAATCAAAAAATCCTGTACCCCTTCTATCATGTACTCAATAGACAATTCTTCTGCCAACTCTAGTTTATTAATCAATTTCAACTTTTCTTGAAAATATGTGGAGAACTTCTCTCCTACCTTCCAAACTCGGGCTTCCATCTTCTTCGTTCTAGTAAGCGGATCTTCGCGACACTTGTAGACTGCTGTTAACTCAGCTTTCAACTCAGCCCATGATTTTCCAACAATTCCGGGCGTATTGTTGTACCAGTCCAGTACACGCTTCTTCAGTCTTCTCGAAGCTTGAAGTTTGATAATATTGTCTGGAACCTCGTAAGCCGCTTGGATTTCGTCAACTCGTCGAATCCATCTTTCGACATCGTCTTCCTCATCTTCGCCAAATAGTGGAATCAAATCTCCGATTTCGCTGTATTTGGGCGCTGCTGGTCTAGCATTATGCCTCTGTGCAGCTTCTTGATTATTCCCATTGTTGCCCATCTGACCTCCAATCCGCATGGCTTCCATTACCGCCCTCGTAGTCGCTGCAATAATATCTTCAACGTTTGCCATGACTGCTCCTCCTACTGGAGCTCTGTAGACTCCAGAATCTTCAGATCCAGCCACACTATGCATATCCTCATCTAAGCGAAGGTGTTGCCCGTTTTGATCAAATCCGTGGAAATCTTCACTTTCAGAAGACCCATTATGAACACTCGGGTCCACCCCGCCATTGTTCCCGTTCGCTGCCGCCATCTTGTCTTGCTCGAAAATTCGAGAACGTTCTCTGAGTCACCAGCCGAATTTTCTCGAACGCGTCGGCGTCACCTGCCGATTTTCTGTCCACGTCACCACAATCACCAAAGTGAATACACACCTTTCTTTCACACGACGGTTTTCTGTAACCGTATTCCCTTTTACACACTTGGCTTACAGGACATAGGCCAATTCACGAACACGTTGGCTTTTTAAGCCAATATACATCGGCTCCTCGCACCGATCGTCACAGAATCGACTTAAACACAACACGACGGCACCCAATAACCGTAATCAACAACTCTCGTCGGCACCCATAGCCGATTTTCGCCCGAGGTGTAACGTAACTGCGTCACGCTTCCATCCTTTGTTCGACTTAACAACCAAAGCGATTTACCCACGCTTCATACCGTCGAAACAATTTTGACGAACACTCGCGTCACATTTGATTTTCCGGTTTCCCGAATACCCGAGGCCTCTCGAATCCCACTTCTGATAACTGTAGTAACAGAAGGGGATGGTCGAGCGGTAGATGAAAAGGCCGTTTTTCTCAGAAGATGTAAGAACAGTTTATTGAAGTACGGCTGATACAAGACTAACTCCTTCTTCCAATATCGAACGGAAGAATCGATCTCTGACAATCAATCGCCATCTATAGATGTCACTCGCATCGCGAGGCGCGAAAATGCAAAATTGTTAAACTTAAATATATCGACTACAGAATTATTATTAAAACCCATTAAGTCCCAACTGGACAAATTTTCACAACGGATTTCAACGCTTGTATTTTCTATGAAAATGAATTGTGGAAAATATGAAAATAAGCGTTTCCGACGTAAAATTTAATAAACTTTCAGAATTTGTGATCAGATTTTTTGAAAAATTTCACAGTCAAAAACTGTATATGATTTTTTGTAAAAAAATGGTTTAAAAAAAAAAAAATTTTTTATGTCAATCTTTCACTTTCATAACATTTCAAATTTACCGTTTGAAGTACAGAAATCGTGTCCTCGAGACGTAAACTTGAAAATTTCATGGTTCAAATTTTGAAAAAATAAGTGAAAACACACAAAATGGCGGCTGGAACGCGGAAAAATCCTTAAAATCTTACGGAATTTTTTACTCGACAATGGTGGACTTTAGACGAAAATTTTACTACAGAAAAAGTTCTTAGAATTGATGAAAGAATACACTGGAATTTTTTCAGAATTTTTTGAAGAATTTTTGAATTTTTCAAAATCGGAAAATTTTGAAAAATTGAAAAAGTCTCCAAAAAAATCTGAAAAAATTCCAGTGTATTCTTTAATCAATTCTAATAACTTTTTCTTCAGTAAAATTTTCGTCTACATTCCATCGTTTTCGAGTAAACAATTCCGAAACTTTCACTCTCCAAAAGAATACAAGTGATGACCACCATCCAAAAAAAATTTTTTAAATAAATTTTTTCGAGTTTTATTTGATACTATACTGCAGTCCCGCTTCATCTGGTCTCGGTATATCTGATAAGGTGGTCCAAGGGGGCGAGAGAGAGAAGCTTGAAAGATCAGCGGTGTTGCGATGTTTACGGCTCGGCGAGAAAGAAGGAGAAGAAGAACGGTTTAGAGAGTCCCGATTCATCACAGAGGCCATTGAGGGTACCCCCGAAACTGCTGATAAAGCGGGACTGCAGTGTATTGTGAGTTTTATTGAATACTTTCGTAATTATAGCAGAATTTGGTACTGGAACTGTTCGCCGTGTTACTTAGAAAATGTCGAATTCGTTAGCAAAGCGTCGAGAAATATCTGTTCACCTACAAAATATTGAAATTGAAGAGGGAGAAAATGGCAATTCTGACGCTTTAGTTATTCCTCAGGATGATGACTCCAGCTCTTCTGAATCTGATTCTGAATCAGAAGATTATCGGAACTCGCAGAATGATATTCCATCGGTGAGTTATTCACATGTTCTAAATAACTATGAACAGAGTCAATCAAAATTAGAGCCAGACTATATCTATAAATGGGCAACCGGAGAAAAAATATACAATCATTATCCTGAAAATGAAAATTTGTTACCCGATAAAACAAAGCAGCTGATTTGTAATTCTTCATTCGTAGAGTTATTTGAACTTTTCTTTTCTATTGATTTGAAGAATTACATTATTGAAAGTACTCGCAGAAATGGTTATGACTTGACGATTGATGATTTTGATATTTTTCTGGGGGTGATTATTACATCAATCTTCAATCAAAGGAAATCCCAGAAGGACTATTGGTCTACCAACTTATTGCTGGGATGTCCTGCAATAGCTACAGCAATGAGTCGCAATATATTTCTGGAGATAAAATCGAAAATAAAATTTTCCAAGCCTGAAGATAAAAATGTCCATGATAGAGCTTGGAGAGTCCGAAATATTCTTGAAATTTTCAATAAAAATGCCTTATGATTTGGCTTTTTTTCTACAGCTTTGTCTGTTGATGAAATGATGGTGAAATTCCACGGAAGAACGATTTTACTCCAGTTCATGAAAGACAAGCCCGAGCGTTTTGGAATTAAAATGTGGGGACTTTGTAGTTCCGAAGGATATCTGTTCAGCTGTGATATTTATTGTGGCAAAGGTTCAAATATTTATTCAGCTGATAAAAAAGTGAAATTATCTAAATGTGCCTTAGGAAGTCTTGTCGTCTTGATGTTGGTCCGAAAGCTACTTATCAGTGTTTGTCCAAAGAAAATTACTCAGTATCATTTATATTTTGATAATTTTTTTTGCAACCCTGATTTACTAATTCATTTGCGATCAATTGGCTTGAAACCTACTGGCACTGTAAGGAGAAATAGAGTAAACATTGACAATGAATTGGACAAAAAAGCAGTAAGAGGTACAATCTCTGTCAAGCACGAAGAAAGAAGCGGTTTGAATTTTATTACAGTGATGGATTTGAAGCCTGTTTCTCTACTTTCAACTGCAGCAGGCGTGGAACCATTATCAAATGCAAAAAGATATTCAAAATAAGTGAAAAGTAAGAACGATCTACCTTTTCCCAGAGCATTTACGCTTTACAATAAATACATGGGCGGTGTTGACCTACACGATGGACATTGTAGTAATTTGATGCCATGTATAAGAGCCAGAAGATGGACTTGGTCAATTTTCCTTCGCCTAATCCAAACATCGATAACCAATGCACTTGTCATTTATCATTTATCGAATGGCGGCAAGAAAATTGGATCCAAAGAAATAGCTTTAGCCATTGCAGAATTTTATCTCGCCAAAAGTAGAAAGAAAAATTAATTCCATAAAAGAGTGAGGAGCGAGAAAAAAAAAAAACATTGCAAGAATTTCCAAAAATGCTCGAAAAGAACCAACAAAATGTGTAAGAATTGTAATGCTTATTTTTGTGATACCTGTTTCATTTCAGACCATGAAAAAACGTACTGCTTGTTCCTTATGAATAAGTAAATATTGGGAAAAATAAAAAAATAAATCAATTAAAAATTAAAAAAAAAAACTAAAAAAAACGAAAAAAGGTTCTTCGTATACATTGACCTCCACGTGGTAAGAACCGGGCAACGGCAAAAACCTTTTGACGGCTAAAGAATGTATAAACGTATATGAATAAGTACAATAAACTATTTTTCCCAAGTTCATTTCATTACAAGCAAATGATCTTCAAATAAACAGGAAAACCTCAGATTAATTGTTGAAAACTTCAGAAATTTTTGCGTAAGATTTTAACGATTTTTCCGCGTTCCAGCCGCCATGCTTTCACTTATTTTTTCAAAATTTAAACCATGAAATTTTCCAGTTTACGTCTCGAGGACACGATTTCTGTACTTCAAACGTTAAATTTTAAATGTTATGAAAGTGAAAGATTGACATAAACAAATTTTTTTTTTAAACCATGTTTTTTTAAAAAAAAATCATATACAGTTTTTGACAGTCAAATTTTTCAAAAAATCTGATCAAAAATTCTGAATGTTTATTAAATTTTACGTCGGAAACGCTTATTTTCATATTTTCCACAATTCATTTTCATAGAAAATACAAGCGTTGAAATCCGTTGTGAAAATGTAAAAACAAAGTATTATTTCAGGGTTCATTTCAGGTGATAAAATAAGACCGAAATTAATAATTATATTGAAAAAGGTCAAAAACAGTGTAGGTGAGAAATTATGACTGAAACGTGATTTTGATGTGTTTATTTTCAAAGTGAAGCTCACATTATTAGTAAACATATGTTATTACTTGGAACTAATTTTAAGCCATGTCATTATTTGGTATTTAATTAATTCATGGGTGTTGCATTTCGGCCGGTGTGCCCCATACACAGGGATAAGGTGCACAGTCGGTCAAAAAAACGGCCTTGGACAAATTAATTTTCAGAAGACGATTGTTATCCGCATTGAACTTTTTGTTTCAATGGATCTTCAACAAATTCCGCATCGAACTGTCGTAGAGGAAGTTTGAATTTTTTTATTTATTTGTTTATTTGATATCAAAAATGAAGGAAAATTACTTTTTAAGTATACCGGTATTTAACAAATACTTGGATTCATTGAAAATACCTAGAAAATATGAAGCAACTATCCAAAAACCACGTCCAATAGCAATGCAAATTTTTAAAAATTTATTGAATTTGTTATAAGAAAATGAGTGAATGAAAATTGTTTCGTGGATATCTGCAGCGATTCGTCACTTGATTCGCACTAAATTTGAACAATTTATGGACAAAAAGAATTTTTGAGTTAAATTAATAAAAATTCATGAATATTTGCTTATTTTATAAACTTTTTATAAAACTGTAACTATGTGCGCAAATTTTGGGACCGTTCAGAGAAGGCATTAAGATTTCTATTGCTAACGAACAGACCCACATTCACTTTTATAGATATAGATTATCCATGTCAGGTATGTATGATGGAATGAATCAAGTTTTCTTACGAAATCGGTCATATATTACCTGAAAATGAAACCTAAGTATCATATTTGGTCATCCAATGAGAATTTATGATTGTTTAAACAATCTTAATTAACAAATGCTCCATTTTGCTACTTTTGGATGTATAAACTTGGTTCTTTCGATGCAATCAAGGGTAACTAAGTAACTGGTAGATTTTTAAGGAGACATTGATGACGATGAATAGTTTTTATTTTAAACAACAATTGTTTAAACAAATTTTTATTATGTTATGTATTTAAGAATGAAATTTCTTTTTCGTCACGGACTTTGCAGCCAGTTATTTATCAATGACTTCTTGCTATGAATTGCTAGCATGTGATAATTGTTTAAACGTTGTATTTATTTTTATTGTAAAGTTATTGCTTTCTCTCATTATAATAATTAATTGAACAAACCTGAATAACAAATGCATTATTTGACTGTTTTTCAGCATTTAAGCTTCGTTCTTTTAGCGCAATCAACTGTTGATAACGAATTTTAAAACTTTCTTTAGATACTTCGATAATGATCCACATTTATCGTAGCCGTACACGGTGTATAAGATTTTAACAAATATTTCACATGTTAGCAATTCATAGCAAGAAGTCATTGCTAAATAACTGGCGGTTAAGTCCGTGAAAGAAGTGAAAATTTATTTATAAATACACGATATAATAAAAATTTGTTTAAACAATTTTTTTCAACAATGAAAATATTTTTTGTCATCGAAATGTCCTAAAAAATTCAGAAGTTAGTTATTTACAGTTAATTGAGCCGAAAGAAGGAAGTTTGCACATCCAAAAATAGCCAAATACTGCATTTGTTATTTAGGATTGCTTCAACAATTATTCATTATTATGAGATGACCAAATATGATACTGAGGTTTCATTTTCACGAAGATTGATATTTTCCCATCTTTTTCTTCCAAGTTAATATATGATTATGCTGATATGTTGCTGCAATTGTACAAAAAGTAACAAAAACTTAAATAGTTTTGAATTTCAAGTTCAAAGTTCAAAGTGAACATTTTCAAACTGAATAATTGTAATTTTAATGTCCCAGAAATTCAAAACTATAAGTTTAAATTGTTATCAAAAGAAATTTTAAATATTACGTTAAAACGTAAATAATTTCTAATTACAAATATTAAATATTAAACGATTCCAAATTAAAGCGTTCAGAAGCAATTATAAAAATTCGCTCGAGATTGTAGAACATTTAAAACAGAAATGTCAAATTAAATTTTCAAAATTCAGAAATGTCATTTTAATCTGGTATGCAAAATAATGTTTAGACATTTTTTTCAATATTGAATATCTAGTCCCTGTAACCACCATAAAATTAAAATTGGTTACATAATAAATTATTAGAAATTAAAGAAAAATTTAGGGAGGTGCTTTGAAAAATGAATAATTTCATTATGTTAGTGTTGTTGACCAGATGAAAATAATTAACAATGTTTTTAACTTTTTAAACTTTTTTTAAAAAATATTTAAGAAATTTTCAGAATTGATGGAAAGAGGGAATGGCTTACGTGCCCTTTTTCCCAACAGGTGTGTTTAAATCGATTCAGAAGAGTCTTCTATACATAAAATATGAAGGTAATGCAGAAGCGAACAATGGCTAAACCGATGTCTTAGTCCTGGGCGGGGGTTGTGGGGGGAGTGTGTCTCCACTCTGACCGCCCTGCCGTTTGCCGTAAATGTTTAAACGAGCAAGGGAGACAATTAGCACCAATAAACGGATTAGACTGGGGATTTCCACATTTTACAATAAGTAAACCGAGAACTGTAATATAAAATTGCAGACTCAAAGATTTAAATAAAGACAGTGTCTCGTCCTAATCCAGAAAAACTACTAAACTGACCTGCTATACTCTTATATGGGCGATGTTCAATTCCGCCCTGGGTACCAACGAACGGTTCCCCCACTACACGGCTTCCCCTGACTCCACCTAACTGCTGTCGTCGATCCTGGTCAGCGGGAGTCCGTTGTACCTAACGAGGACTAAAATGCAGAATATAACATTTTTTCAATTTAGCACTTGGTAGTTTATAAATATAATATTCAAAATCTGCGAATTATAACGATTCCAACGATATGTTATTTTACTTAAAAAGTTGAAAATTAAAGAATAAATGTTCAAATTATGAGAAATTTATTGGAAAATTTTTCAGAATATTTCACTCAAATTCACTGCAGTAGCTTTAATTTATTAGTGCAATATTTTACCTAACTTGGGAAATTCCGGAAGCTAAAATTTGGCCACATTTGAAAACATATTAACTAACATCATAAATTTAGTTTATTTCTCAAACAATCTCATTTCTCAAAATTATTCCTAAATAATTTTGCACTCCCAGTCCAAAAGAATGAATAGTGTCATCCCTAGCTCAATTTGGAAACTCATTAACAAACATCATACATTTTTTTACTACTCGACCAATTTGTTTATGAAAGTTTATTAAAAATACTATTTTAACATATAAAAAGTAGAATATGGAGACAATCTCAAAAATGTCGTTTTTTAAATCTAACTTTAGAAATTTTGAACAGATACCAAAACGGAAAATTGCATTTGCTTAAGTGTCGAAAAAAGTTAAAAACTGAATTCGACAAATTTTGAAAATAATTATTCTTCCTTTAAAAAATAATATGTTTGATATTACTGTCTCCAGACGTTTTACTACTGGCACTTAAGTTTTCTTTTTATTAACTTAAGCCTCAAACAAAGCAGACTAATTATCAAACAAAAAAACAAAAAAATGAATTTTTATAAAAAGAGTTGAATTTTTAACCAAGAAAGATTTTTCAGTCGACAAAGAAAAAAAGTCTGAGCCAAAATGTTTAATAATTCAACATTGAAGAATTAATAAGAAAATGTATACATTTTTATAATTATATAATTTTAGACAATTTTAAGCTAGAAACATTAATTTATACATCGAAATTTGTTCTAAAATTTATTTGAAAATTCGCTTAAAAATTTGTTTTTGAAAATCATGAAAAAATTGTCCACGAATCTAATGCAAATTTTGTCATTTATTATCTTGAAACATGAACTTTTCCTACAATTTTTTGAAAATCCAGCAAAATGAAAAAAATGCTTCAAAACCTTCCAGATTCTATTTTGAAAATTTATAAAAATTTTTTTTTTAAATTAATTTTTCAAAAAAGAATTCATTTGTAGTTTTCCTGGAAATTTTAATAAAATTTTTTTATTCTTTTGAAACCTTTCAAAATGCTTAGAAAGCTTTTAAATGTTGTGTTTAGAATCTTCAAAAATATACGTTTTGTTTTAAATGTTATGGAATCTTTTCAAGTTTTAAATCATTTTGGAATCTTTTCAAAATCTCTAAATATATCTTAAACTTGCTCGAATTTTTTCCAAATTAATAAGTCACTAAACATTTTTTCAGTTTTTAATGAAAATCACTTTTTTGGGTTGAAAATTAATTATTTTTGACCGCAAATTCAACTATTCCATGCTTGGTTGCAAATTAATTTTTTGTTTGAAAATTTTTACTGTTCTGTTGAAAGTTCAATTTTTGCTTGATAATTGATATTTTTCAGTTAAAAATTCAATTATTTTGGTAGAAAATTCATATTTTTGTGTTGAAAATTAAACTTTTTGGTTCTAAATTCAAATCTTAGGGTTGAAAACTAAACTGTTTTGCTAGAAATTCGTCTTTTTGGATTGAAAATTTAACATTTTGGCTGAGATTTTTTTTCTTTATTGACTGCAAAATCTTTCTTGGTTAAAAATTCAACTCCTTTTTTTGAAAATTCCTTTTTACTTGGTTTTTCGACACTTAAGCAAATACAATTTAGTGTTTTGGTAATGTTCAAAATTCCTAAAGTTAGATTTGAAAAACGACACTTTTGAGATTGACTCCGCGAAAATCCTTTATATTGTGCTTTTTATGTGTTAAAATAGTATTTTTAATTAACTTTCATAAACAAATTGATTGAGCAGTAAAAAAATGTACGATGATTGTTAATGAGTTTCTAAATTAAGCTAGGGATGCCACTATCCATACTTTTGGACTGGGAGTGCAAAATTATTCAAGGATAATTTTGAGAAATGCGACTGTTTGAGAAATAAACTAAATTCATGATGTTCTTTAATAAGTTTGCAAATGTGGCCAAATTTCAACCAACCAATAAATTAAAGCTGCTGCAGTGGATCTGATAAAAATACTGAAAAATTTGTTCATAAAATTTCATATGAGCTTGAACATTTCTTCTTTAATTTTCAATTTTTTAATTCAAATATCATATCGCTGGAATCGTTATAATCAGCAGATTTCGAATATTATATTTATCAATTACCAAGTGCTAATTTGAAAAAATGTTATATTCCGCATTCTAGTCCTCATTAGGTACAAAGCACTCCCGCTGACCAGGATCGACAGCAGCAGTTCGGCTGAGTGAGGGGAAGCCGTGTAGTGGGGGAACCGTTCGCAGCTCCCAAGGCGGAATTGTTATCTACCCACTTATACACCCTCTTCCTTGGGAAGTTTCAATTTTTCTTCCAATCCCTGATTTATAGTCGAACTTATTCAAACCAGTTCGACGAAGGGGCCATCCACAAATTATGTAACAGCTCTTGTAGGGGGAGAGGGTTCAGTAAAATGTTGTGATCTGTTACATTGGGAGAGGGATAAATAGGCATTGTTACGTTATACTTTCAAAAACGCACTGTCTATGGGTACGCAATTTTCCGTAAGACTAAACCCCTTTTCAAGCCATGTATCCAAAATCATAGTGTAATGCAGACTTTACACTCTTTCCCATATTCTCCTCTTTTCCACTATTTCAATGAATTCCTTTTTTCCCTGCCCTGTTTTCAAGAAACTTCCCCTTTTTCCCCTGTGTCTCGTTTTTTCGCTTGGATTTCAACTGGATTATTAGAAGCCAATAAGGAAATACAAATATTTCTGCTCCAAAGTTTATTCCTAGGGATCGAACACTCTGATTTTTCGTGTACCAGAAATATGTATTCCCTAAAGAATAGTCGGGAATATAGACAATATATCGTATTATTTGAGAATACAAAGAATATCAAGTATATGGGAATATGTAGGAATATGAGGGAATATGTATGAAAATCAGGGAATATTTGGGAATATGAGACAATATTTTGGAATATATTTAAATTATGTATATTAAATTACATACATACATTATATGTAATGAACCTTGGGGTGGGGGGAGTCTACTATTGTCCACGAGGTTTGAAAGTGAATTATTTTGTTAAAAATACAAACATTCATTCAAAGGTCACACTTCTTGATTGAAAATTGAATTGTTTTGTTGAAAATTTGTCTTGAAAATTCAACAATTTGATTTCAATTTTTTTTCTTCCTTGACTCATAAAATTTTTCTGTTTGAAAATGCAACTATTTTGTTGAACGTTCATCATTTTGGTTTGAAAATTCATCTCTTTCTGTAAAAATTTGACCTTTTTAGTTGAAAATGCCACTGTCTGGTTAACAATTGATTTGTTTCTGTTGAAAATAATTTTTTTGTGAAAAATCTAATTGTTTTATAGAAAATTCCTATTTTTGGCTTAGTAGAAAATTTAACCATCTGATTAAAAATTTATGTATTTTGATGAAAATTCGTCTTTTTTTATAGAAAATTAATTTTTTTGTTAAAAAATAATTTTTTCAACTGGAAATTTAACTACTTTGTAGAAGACTCAACTTATCGTTTGGAAATTAACTTTTTTGTTGGAAATCCAACTGTTTTCTGGAAAATTTGCCATTTTGGCTTGAAAATTAAACAATTTGGTAGAAAATTCAACTGTTTGGTTGAAAATATATGTATTTTCTTAAAAATTAGTCTTTTGTGGAAGAAAATTAATTTTTTGCATTGAAATTCCATTATTAATTATTTCTGTGACCAGTCACAGGGGTGCCTTCCCGCTTCCACGAAACATTGGAAAGAGGTAGGGGTTTGACCAAAATTATTTCTGTGAACAGTCACAGGGGTACCTTTCTGCCCCCAAGACATGTTGAAGAAGGGTAGGAGTTTGACCAAAATTATTTCTGTGAACAGTCACAGGGGTGCGCCTTCTTGCCCCCACGAGGTATTGAAAAGGGGTTTGGGGATTGAGTCACATTATTTCTGTGACCAGTAACAGGGGTGCATTTTGGTCCCCAAAAAATGTTCTAAAGGGGTAGAGGTTTGAGGAACATTATTTATGTGACCAGTCACAGCGGTGCTTTCCGCCTCCACGAGATTTTGGAAAGAGGTTGGTGTTTGACCAACATTATTTCTGTGACCAGTCACAGGGGTGCCTTTCCGCTTCCACGAAACATTGGCAAGAGGTTAGTGCTTGACTAACATTATTTCTGTGACCAGCCACAGGTGTGCTTTCCCGCTTCCACGAAACATTGGAAAGAGGAAGGGGCTCGACCAACATTATTTTTGTGAACAGTCACAGGGGCACCTTTCTGCCCGCGAAACATGTTGAAAACGGGTAGGAGTTTGAACAAAATTATTTCTGTGACTAGTCACAGGGGTGCCTTCTTGCCCCCACGAGATATTGGAAAGAAGTTTGGGGATTGATTAACATTATTTCTGTGACCTGTCACAGGGGTGCATTTTCGTACCCGCGAAATGTTGGAAAGGGTTTTGGAGTTTGACCAACATTATTTCTGTGAACAGTAACAGGGGTACATTTCTGCTCCCAAGACATTTTGAAGAAGGGTAGGAGTTTGACCAAAATTATTTCTGTGACCAGTCGCAGGGGTGCCTTCTTGCCCCCACGAGATATTGGAAAGGGGT